>JANTPM010000246.1:9981373-9995986 GCA_025434745.1 Erythroxylum divaricatum | reverse complement strand
AGAGTTTGGGGGCATTATTAAGGATTGTCAACTCATATTGGGAAGTAATTCTAATATTTCTGTTGTTTGGATTAATCAACGAGAAAATATGGGCGCTCATGAACTTGCTAGAGTGTCTTGCAATTTCTCTCGTTTGAAAGTATGGTTGTCTATTCCACCTTGTCTAACTCATTTATATGATTAATGGAGTTTTCCTTTACCCTTCAAAATAAAAAAAAAAACTGCCACCGCCGTCTTCTTAACTTCCAATTTTTGGAATTCTGCCTCCTGTAGTCGTTACTTTCCTGTATTTTAGCTGCCTACCTACCATTATCTCCTTCACTTCTGAGCAAATGACTTTTACAACTTCTAGGATTTTGACTACTGCCATTTATGTGCTAAATTGGCTGAATTTACTTGAAGTCATCAAGACATCGTTTCCATCGCTTCAAATTTTTGTCATCAATTTCCTACTTGTGAAATGTTTTATCCCAAAGATATAAAAACATACAAACATAGCCTTGGCTTAGCAGCATCAAATATCAGAATGTCATAAAAAGTTGACGTCTCTATTATTAAAGCAATTTAATTTGGACAACTCAACTCACAGAAAACGACTGTTTGAGAGGGCCCATTCCGATGAGAGCTAGAATTCACCACCTCTTTTAATACCCACAAACACATAACCACAACCCACTTACGAATCATCGAATGGTATTGGATTCCATTCTCTGGTTCTCCACGTTACGCTCTTGATGGCAAACGAACCAAAAGACAAAATCAGTAGAAATGTTCCCTGTACTGTTGTTCTCTTATCGCTTGCTTGTCTCCAGTCTCGCTTATTCTCATGTAATCTTCCATTTTCAATACAGGTGAAATGGAAGCATGAGTCGGGTCTGAGAGTTCTTGTTTGTTGAAGAAAATGGGAAGCAGATAATCCTGATCGGATTCCCTGTTTCACAATCCTTATCTGGAAAATGTCGAAGCCTGAAACAGAGCTTGGTAACGGTTTCAGGACAATTTGTATGTGTTGCTGATCGTTTTGACATTAGATTTCTTGTCTTAAAAGAAACTGCCAACTGTTTTTCAGTTTTTGTTTGCTGTCTGAGTGTGTGCCTTCTTTCGTGTCAAACATTATAAATTTGACACCTTTCTTGAGAAGGTTGACTACGTTTGGATTCTTTACTTGTAACTTATGTCTCTGTTTGCGTATTTTAGTGATTTCTTTCTCCTTCTCGTATTGTCTACTGGAAATTATTGCACATATTCTTTTAAGCAAGTTTTGTAATCGACATGGATTATGGCTCAGGTAAGTTTTGCGTATAAGTGTTGTTACTTGTGGATCAAAGTTTTTGGAATGGATATTTATGTTGATTCTCTTCTGGAAACGAATAAGTGGCATAACTTTCATCACGAGTCAATTCTCCCTATAACATCTAGTTTGGCCAAGTTTAACCCATAATTGAGAAGCAAAATAGTTTAAAGAGTTATCTGTGGATTCTTCTGATTTTAATCTCATTTTAGCGAATGAGTCTCAAGATATGAATTTTGATTCGTATTCGAGACTTTTGATATGATGTAATCAGGGAAAGGACAATTCTTTGTTTGGTCTCTGTTATCTTTGGATTTCAAGTATATTATTGATACGAGACTCTCCAGATACAATCGAAGTAGAAGTTAAAAGTCTGGACGCGCATTTATATACTATTTTCTTCTCTTGATTTTACGTATGGACCGTACAGGGATACCTGGAGACGGAAGATGCTTGTTCCGATCTGTGGTTCATGGTGCCTGCCTTAGAACAGGGAAACCATCTCCAAGTGAGAGCTTTGAGAAACAACTTGCCGACGAGCTTAGAGCAAAAGTAAGATGGAGTATTAAAAAATTGATTCTAAAACTTTGTTGGATTTCTATATATGTTGTCCCCCCACATTTCGCAAATGCATGGTCCGCTTCAGGTATTTTGAATTGACAACGAGAAACTATCCTACACAAACTTTACTGGTTTTGGGAGCTCATTAGTTTGATAAGTATTATGGTTTCATTGTTTAGATTATCCTATTTTTGAGAAGGCTTAATTTCCTGCTTGGTTACTCCCATCCCATGAAAACAAATAATTTATCTATTTCGTGTTCATTCAATTTTACCGATGTTTTCCCTTAGAACTCTGGTTTTTTCATAATAAGAGTAGTGGATGGCTTCATACAGGTTGCAGATGAATTCATAAAGAGGAGGAAGGACACTGAATGGTAAGTTTCCCTCAAGGTTATTTGGTTCAAAACTTTTAAATACGACTTTCTAGCATGCATTTGAATGGATCGTTTTTCTGATACGATTCACCAAGTTTGGTTTGGTCAGGTAAGGTCGATGAAGAGAGATTAGACATCTTTATGCCTAAAGTTAAACATGAATATTCCGTAGTTTACCCTTGGATTTCATCAATTATCTACCTAGTAGTTCATTAACTGTTAGGGTATTGACAGGTTCCTGGAGGATGACTTTGATGCCTATGTCATGCAGATGAGAAAGGCCCATGTTTGGGGAGGAGAGCCCGAACTCCTAATGTCATCTCATGTTCTCCAGTAAACATTCCCTTCTTGTGCTTTACAAATATCAGTCTTTAAACATATCTTTACGCTATTCTTTATTTTTGCACATTTGAGTTTCCCTTTTCCAGGACGCCAATCGCAGTGCATATGCAGGATAAAAAATCCGGTCTGCTCAAAGTTATAGCTGAATATGGTCACGAGTATGGTACAGAAAATCCAATTCGTGTACTGTACAATGGTTATGGGCACTACGATGCATTGCGGAGTATGAACCGTGTTGCAGAATCCAAGCCGTAACTTCTCTTTGTCATTTGCTTTTTAATACAAATTTACTGTAGTTTGAGACAGTCTTGTTTTTATATATCTTGCTTTTCGATACTCGGTACCGGTGGATTATATTCATAGCCAATGTTAGAATCGGTTCTCTCATTTGTAGGTTAATGCTAACACAAAAACCTGTGGTGCTAATGTAGTCGTTTCTTTAATTTGGCAGGTACAAGAAAAGATGAAATGATTTGCGACATAAGCTGCAATGCTGTTCTGTAATCTTCTTTACTGTAAATGCTTAATCATTGTTATATTGGATTTGATGTTACTATTTGTTAATGGAAAATGTGAAAGTGTCGTCATCCGAGTCCATGTTTGTGAATAATTAAAATCAATTTAATGAAAGGTTGGGAAAAGTAACCTTTTGTTTCTTCTTTACATGCTCTTTCTCTCAAAAATTACCTATTTTAGTGACCATTATTCAGGTCAGGTGGGTTCTTTCCATGTCTTGTTTCTCTTTCTGAAAGGAAAGGAACCAGATGCTTCTATCTTAGCCTCTCATTCGATGCCCTTATTTAGTCTCACTTCTTCCTCTTCTTGACAATGGTTTCGTCACTTCTTCTCCACTTAACCTCAAACGCTCTTGGTTCACTCGTGCCTTCTTCAGATCCATCTCTTGAAAATTCTACTAAAATCTTAAATACAGATCCTCCTTTTGTTTTATTTTTGATTCATCCCCTCTTTGTTGATTTGCCTTCTTCTCCTTTTATTTTTAGGAAAACATGAAAACAAGTGGCTAGTGACAGCTCTAACTTTTAAGAGGCTCATATTCATTACTGCCTTGTCTAAATCTCCTAGAACTATCACACTTCCTCTAGAACTTCTTAAACAAGGTACTGGGAAGAGGTCCAACACTTTAGTTGAATTCTTTCGGACAAGAGACTCGCTTCTCTAGTGGTCTAAAGATGGCTTTTGAAGATGTATTCATTAATGAAGATGAACTCTTCCTCTTTAAGGTACCAGGGAAGCACAACATGGAAAGAATTTTAGAATCAAGTCCATGACACATGCAAGGCATACCTTTCTTCTTGGTCAAATGGAAGACATGGTTAGATCTTAGAGAATGATGTTAAAACACATTCCTGAATGGGTAAGATTTAACAATTTTCCTTTGAAGTATTGGACCATAGTCGGGTTAAGCTACATAGCTAGCTTCATAGGAAGATCTCTTTATCTTGATGAGCATATTGCAAGCTTGAAGATAATGGGATTCGCTAGGATCTGTATTGAAGCTGGTATCAACTCTCAACTCTCTGAAAAACTTAAAATCAAATACTGGATGAGACTGATTAACTTAATGAAGAGGAAATCCAAGTCAGCTATTAATGGAGATCCTTAACTCAAATGAAAACATGCAATAGACTATGACTCGTAAGAAACTTCAAATAGGTCTATCAAGTGAATTAATTTCTACTGCTCTTATTTCAACTCCTATGGAGTAAATTATCCATATGCGGAAGGAACTAAAAGGTAATAATGAGGAAAGTCTAAACCAAGCAGCAGCTCTAACTAGGAACGTAATTCTCTTTTATTTATAAGCCCTCCAAAAAGTGTTTACTACATGAAGACCTCAAGAAGAAGCCTATGCTCTTACCAAAAATCAGAGCAATCTACAAATTATCATAGCTCCGTATTGTTTCTTAGAAAATAAGTTCACTGAATATACCCGGTATGAAAAATTCATTTAAAACATTACTTGTATATTTATGGAATTCTCATTGTGATAATTGTATAAGTGATTCTTTGATTTGAGATAATCAAAGTTATCTTGTAAGAGAATTAATATGTTTTGATACTACTTATGATCTATTTAATCATAGGTCATTTAATCGGTAGTTATTAGATGTAGAATGAATTATATGAGGTAGTTGAGTGATCAAGATATGATTCATCACTCTAAACTAATTAGGGATAATATTTCGTTGTTCTCGATTAGTATTGATTCAGGAAATCCTGGGCTAGGGTGAAATGACATTTTGTAAATAGTTTACAAATGTCATTAATTGAATTGATAACTAATGACAGAGCACTAATATGATTGGACTCAAAATAGAGTAGACATTAATTTTATGCTCTATCTCTAATCGGAGCATTGCATGATCAAAGGACTTAATTATACAAAAAAATCATTCATGAAATGATAAGTCAAAACTACTTTGACATTCCTAAATATTTGGGTAGTCATGACGCATTGCTAGACGCCAATCTTAATATATGATTATAAATTGTTTAATTGGAGAATTAAAGATAAATTAAAAGTAGTTTAAATTTATCTAATTCTAATTATGATTAGAATTATAATTTATAATCATTTCCAATATATTTAGGAACATAATAGGTCTCACATATAAAATGGGTTGAAAAGAGCAAAGTTAATTTAATCAAATTATACTTGATTGTAAAGTTTGAAAAACTTTATGATTATATATGAGATATTTAATAAATAAGGATCAATATAAGATATTGAATCTTATTTGAGTATAATTGGTATTTAATTATAATTATTTTTAATTATAATTAAAGTTTAATTGAAATTAAAATTTAATTTTAATGAAATTACTAAAACGTTCAAAGCTGATTATAAATAGGCTTAAGATCTAAGGAGCTAACACTTCTTTCTTAACCTCTCTGTAAGAGTTACAGAGTTCTCTCAATTTATTTTGACGATACTGTTAGAGATTGGATATTTGTGTAGCTATTGTGGTTGAGACGGATCAATTTTGAAAACAGTTCAAAGGATACGACAAGATAAAGATCAAGCTTTTGAATAAAGTACAAATTAAGTTTTCGCTTTATTAAGATTTGTATTAATCATTTTATATAATTAATGAAATCTTGATTTTTGGGAAATCAAAAGTTACGAAAAAGTTTCGTAAATATTATGCTGTGGTTAGGATCAGATTCGTCTGACCTGATTTTCAATAGTAGTATCAGAGCTACCTTTAATTCTATGTTTTAATTCAATTGTTTGATTGTTATCGAAAGAAATTTGGAATTGAAGAATCAGATCTTATATGATCCTTAGAAAGAATTGCTCCTTGTTCTTTGGCAATTTTCCGATTGCGCTTTCTACAGGTGTTTTGTTTTCTAGAAAACAATAATTGTGATTAATTCTACGTGCGAAATAAAACGTAGATCGATTTGATATTCTGCTACTGTGTGAATCTGAAAATTTCGCTACCTAGAAAATTAGAATTTGGAAGTCCCAAAAACTCAATTTGGAATAATCTTATGTTTATAGTTAGGGATTGAGTTTTTCCTTCCGAATAATCTAAACCCAGGGCATAGAGAAATCGAATGGGTGTTGGTTTTGTTGTTGTTTGTGTTATGAGAAAAAAAAATACCAATACCTGTTTGTATATTTGTTTTCGGAAATGATCTTCTAAAACTTTTTATACCGCATCAATTTGCTCTTACTTTTGGTGCTTGGTTTTGGAAAACAAATACTTTAATAATAAGAATGCATGTCTACGATTTCTGAAAAAACAATGCTCAGCTCCCACGTTTTAAAACTTTTATTTTGCATTGTGTGTGTTGTTTGCGGAATAAGCTTTGGTCTATACAGCATGTGTTGGGCGCAGCGGGTGTATTTTGTGAAAAGGAAAAATAAAATGAGCAAAATGGACACAAAATATTTAACGTGATTCACCCTTAATTTTGGGCTACGTTAACGGACAAAACTCAGAATAATTCTTCTACTATGACAAATAATGGGTATACAGAGATAAAACTAAAATAGTGGCTCACAAGGTGTTTCCCAACCTAAATATATTAACCTCACTATTTTGTCACTCACCAACCCTTTAGGAATAAATTTCCTAACTTCAGAGCAAAACAAAGCTTTGGCTCTCTCTGATTTTCTTCTCTCTGTATTTCTTTCTGTGTTTTGTTACTTTCTCTTCATTCATCTCCTGCCTATTTATAGACAGGAGGCGTGGGATACTTGACGAACCTCTCTTCAATGTTGGCAGGCGTCAACTTTCTAACAACTACTGCAGGCGGCTTCAATGAATACTGCAGGCGGCTACTTCAACAACTACTGCAGCCGCAACGTTGGAATGATGAGTCCCTCCATGTGAGGGGGACCCATCTCCAACAGGCTCATGGATTGTTATGCAAATTATGAAACTATGAAACCTTATCTAGCATTGAATTAAGCACTAACTTGGGAATGGAGAGAGGACGTAGATTTGGCTTTATAATTGATTGAATATCAGTCCTTTAATTCAATCGAACGACTTTCAGTGCCCCAAAAATAGGTTGCCACTTAATTTAAGAGTTGCATCATTGATTGTACACGAGAATTGGCACGGAACATTTAGAGGCTTTCAATCTCTGGTTGATCATCTCCCTACCTTGACCACAGGCCACAGTGAGGGTGGCATCATCTGGACTTTGAATTCCAGTGGTCTTTTCTCTAACAAATCTTGTTATAAATTGTTCATTAATCACAAATATGGTGGTTCCTTGGTTTGACATTTTATGGACAAACTCTATATATCCTAAGGTGACTTTTATTACTTGGCTTGTTATTAAAAATAGACTTAGAACAAAGAACCAATGACATGATAGTGAGGATGATTTATGTCTATGATGTAGCGTATGTTTGCTGTCTTCGTTGGTGGAGACAGATGACAAAACAAAAAAATCTTATACTTTGCAGTGTTTGATTACTGTCTCAACTGATTTTTGTTCTGCCTCCAGATGATAAAGACATAAATTTTTTATTCCTTCCAAAACTAAAGGACAAAATTTCTTGTTTCCGTCTTCGAAACAAAACACATAAGCAACTTCTAGAAATATCCTTCCTCCCACATAAGCAAATTTTTTATTCTTAATTATATTATTAAATTTTATTATTATTATTATTATTATTATTATTATTATTATTATTATTATTATTATTATTATTATTATTATTATTATTATTTCACTTCCTATCTGGTCGATTGATGCCCTTCCATACTTATTGATCTATTGTATATGTAAATATGATTATTGGCCTTCAGCCATTAACTTACTATTATGTTGATATAGTTTCAACAATAGTATAAAATTTATACTCTTTTTTTAAAGGAAGCCTTCAAACACATAAGACTAAAAATAAAATTCAGTGGGACAGTTTGACACGTGCTAGAGCTTTATGTTTGGGGTTGACTTACAGATATGACTTGGGCAACCATTATCCCCTTGTAGGAGGCGCACGAGCATTGTTTCCCACTATCTCGGGTTTTTTTAGTTTTCCTAGTTAGCTCCTCCTTCCTAGTGCCTTTTTGATTTTATCGCTACCTGTTTCCCCTCTCATTGGTGGTTTTTGATTTTATCGCTACCTGTTTCCCCTCTCATTGGTGGTTTATCTCTTTCTTAGCCACAATTTCATCACATTTTGCCGTTCCTGAAGGGTGATTTCATCAATTGCCATTGGTTCACCAACGTTTAACACTGCAATTGGTGGAAACCCATAACGTAAAAACAAACACCACAAAATGCAATTTCCAAAAAATTCAATCAAGTTTCAGAACCTTCAATCTCGGAATTGCCATTCAATTTTCAAGTCTTAGAAAACATAAACTAAAGAAACTTGCATTCTGATTCTTTAATCTAACTATTCATAAAATCTAAGCCAGGGGAACATGCATAGATTATGGTCTTCAAACACCTAAGTTTTTTAAGAAAGAATTAATATATGAGGCAAAATTATTTAGGTTCTAGAATGACGAAGAAGCGCGCATGATATTTCCAGAAATATCAAAAAGCTATTTCAAAAGCAAGTAAAACATGCAGGATGCGTGCGGATTGATTTTTCCATAAAACACAAAATAAACAGGGGAGGCACGTATACTGTTTTTCCATAAAACTAAATTTAAAGGGGCATACAATTTGATCTTAATTATCATAAAATTAAAACAAAGCCTAATTAGTAATGCCTTAATTAGTATTAGACAGATCTTTTAAAAAAAATTAAGCTTTATTTTTGTTCAATTAATAAGAATCAAGTAACTTCAATCAAGTTAACCAAGGTAGAGTTGTGCTACATCGTAGTCTTGGTTGTGAGAAATGCCATAGTACTCGTTGATAACCAAAGTGAGGTTGGCCGAGAAAGTAGTAAAGGAGTGAATGTCAGACATTTTTCATAAACGTGTAAAACAGTTAATTGCAATTATAGATTTTCAATAATTTATCAATTAAGTTACATAATTTGATCCAGATAAAGATAATAAAGTGACATAATAAATGATATAAATTAATAGGTTGAAATATAGTCGAAAATTAGATCCTAATCAGTGTAGACCAGATCGATATCGAGCCTGTGATGGAAAAATCCGATATGAAAGCTATATATATAAGTTAAGGTCTCCTACAATTTTTTATATCATTCGTGAGTATACGGATTTTCTGACCTGTTAAGAGAGCTTACGTACTGAGAAAACTGTAGAAAGGCAGCGTCGATGAAGAGTTCTTATGAAGGTCCTGGTAAATTCTAGCTTGTTACGTCCTCAGAAAGCTCCTCTGAACTTCTGATGGAGTCAAAATTAGGTATTTCATATTTACTTCATTTTTTTCTCTTTCATGAATGATCTGGGACACATAATAAGGTTCATGTTGTTTGTTACACGTGATATCAGAGATGTTACGTGATTAGGTAGTTAAAAACAAAGGTCTTTTTTTTATTTTTATCCTTTAAGGCTTTTGATGGTTTTTTGATACATTTATCAATTTTTTCACATGAATGGATTCGTGAAAGTGGTGTATGTTAAAGAATATATAAAATCAATTCAGTTGGTCTCACACAACAGCTTAAGCTATTGTGGTGAAATGGTCACTTAACATGGTATCAGAGCCTCTATAACCAAATGGTCATGAGTTCGAATCCAACTACCCACCTATTCTAATTAAATTAAGCATATGGTAAAGTAGGCCTGTGCAAGTTTCAAGCCCAAAGAGCTTTCACTTGAGGGGGTGTGTTAAAGAATATATAAAATCAATTCAGTTGGCCTCACACAACAGCTTAAGCTATTGTGGTGAAATGGTCACTTAACAGTGTACATATGGTTAAATGTGAGAAATGGGTAAAAAATGAGCCATATAATGCGAAAAATTGGAAAAAATCTTGTCAGAAATCACTTGGGACCGTCGGAGGTGGAAGATCATCGGGTGCGTGTGTTACATGTCCCAATGGCACTACAATACCGCCCCCAAGGCAGTTTAGATAGCATATGCATATGCCAGCTAGACGCAGACATATGGCTCCACTACATTCCAGACACGTGTGATATATGCAACCATGGCATGAATTCCCATGGGTGGCGTCGGGATAAGGGTGTGCGTCGTACCCACTAGCCAGCTATCTCGACATGTGGCATGTACAGGTGCAGACGCATGATTAGCGCACATGATATGCTTGCCATACAATATCCATGCGTTTGCATTTGAGCTACACGCGTCAATAGTGTTTGAGCATATTGATGCGAATGCAACGCATGAGCCTGACGCTTCACAAGGCACATCGGCCATGCGCTCGTAGAGTGCACACACATCCTGACATCACAGTGAAGTCTTGCTGACGTTAGCTTACAGTGACATGCTGACATGATGTTAGCAAATAAAAAAAAGAAAAGAAAAAAGAAAAAAAAAGGAAAAAAATTTCCGTAAAGGTGCCTTGGGTCCTTTTTGGGTCAGCTTTCTGATCGGGGGAATTTTTTGAAGTGAATTTTTAATTTTTCTGGATTAATTACAATGCTGGTTTCATTCCAAGAAAGGAATTTAGACATTCTAAAGTCATTTTTGAGTGAATTTGCATGCTCTGAACTTCAAATGAGGGAGACACTTAAGGTTTTCATATCTCATGTGATCAGTTCAGTATTTAAAATTGAACGATAGTCATTCTGGTTGAGATTTTTCATTACGAAAGTATCATATAAAGTTTTCAAAGAATGTTTTCAGCACAAATATGTGATAATTTGACTATGCATTCGATTTTTGCATTTATTCATGTTACTTTTCACATATTGTATGCCCATATAGAGTGTGAGGATAACATAAAGATGTATCCCTTATGTTTGTGAACTTTTTTAGTATTGATGAGATAGTAGTTACCACAGTGGCCTTTTAAGTTAGCATTTGGATTGTTCTACTTGCACATTGAGGGATGCCTCTAGTCTCATTTTTTGTTATTCTGCCCACAGGTGTTGACCTTACATAAGGTTTTAAGATGTGAATAAAGGCATTAGATATAGTAAAGTCGTTGTTTGAATTATCTATTAGTTTCACAGGTGGTAGTGTGATGAGAGTTGATGGTTTGTAATCTGATTGCTTTTATGTGGAGGCCTAATTGCATCTAATATGTATTTATTCTACAGGTGTTTCATAATATGTGTGATCAGATTCTCAGTATAGATATTGTTTTAATGCTTAGAGTATTGCTATTGTCCTGCATTTGTGTTGATCTTTGTATTGTCCTTTTGCAGTCACATTTTCTATCAATAATAATGTTATCACCATTGAAACCCTGAACCGTTTCAATTTCAAAAAGTGGAAGAAGGATGTCAATTTTGTCTTGGAGATAGCGGTCATCAGCATGGCTATGCTAATAGAGAGACCCTCTACACCTACAAACATCAGCTTAGAAGCTGATAAGGCGGCCTTTGCAATCTGGAAGCGATTAAACAGGATGTGTTATTGATCATTAAGAGGTCAATCCTAGATCATCAACTGAGTGGACTGTCGGACACCACCTTAACAAAAGAGTATATGGATAATGTTTCCCAAAGGTACAAGGTCTCCTCTAATGTTGAACTGAGTACCTTAATTAAGGATATATTCTCTATGAGGTATACAATAGAAGGACATGTCAGGGAATATATTATAAGGATGGTCTACCTTCAAAGTAACTTGAAGGCACCAGATGTTCCCATTCCTAATACATTGATAGTGCACCAGACCTTTAATACTCTTCTGCGAGAGTTTGAGAGGTTGGTGACTTCATACATTTCCCAGGATGAGACTTGGGATATCAATGCCCTGATTTCATGATGTGTTGCAGTAGAGGAGAAGTTGAAGAGCATTCCTCATGTAGCTTTATATGTAGTAAAAAGCAAGGGGAAGGATAAGCCCTAAGAGGTTAAGGGTAAGAAATCCAAACCCTCTTCAAATATTTAGACTGGATAGTCTAACATTGTCAAGGGTCTACATGACTTGAAGAACATGAGATGCTTCTTCTGCAAGAAGAAGGGATATAGGAAATCTAACTGTAAGAAGTATAAAGTCTGGAAAGTCAAATAGGAACTGTCGGGTAACCCCTCAACCTATATTATTTATGAATCTAATTTAGCTATAGCCACATTAAGTTCTTGGTGGCTAGATAGTAAAGCTTTTAATCATGTTCCTTCCATAATGAAGAGATACATGATAAAGAGAAAGGTAAATAAAAAGAAGGAAAAATTGATAATGGAAAATAACAAAGAAATGAATATAGTTTCTATAGGGGATGTTTTTTTGACCTTAGATATAGGGTTTAAAATGTTACATGACATGTCCTACATACTTTCTTTTAGACATAATTTGATCTCTACATCTATTTTGGATAAAGAAGGTTATAGTTTTGTATTTGAAAATTTGATTGTAAAGTTATCCTTCCATATAAAACATATTTAATGTAGCCTGCTCATCATATGATTTATATAAAATATGTGTGTGTGTGTATTCTTCTTTATATATTGGAAATAGGTTACTAGAAAAAGACTCCTAATAAAGGAAAAGTCATATAATAAAGGAAAAATCATACATATTGTGGCATAAAATATTGGATCGCACTTTTAGAGAAAGTGTTGAGAGACCAATAAAGGATAACATTATTCCAAGTCTAGATTAAGATGATCTAGAAACATGAAAATATGTGTTGATTGCTGTAGGGGAAAGTTGACTAAAATAAAACAAAAGATCAACTCGTGCTTCTGGCTTATTAGAATTCATATATACGGACTTATGTGGACCCTATATAACTATATTGTGTAATTCAAGATATTTTATCAATATTGCATAAAGAAAAGTCTAAAGTTCTTGATAAATTTAAGGTTAATGAAAAAAATTGAGAACTAATTGATAAAGTTTATTAAGATTGTCATATTTGACAATAAAGGTGAATATTATTGCAAATATGGGCCTTAAGATAAGAAAAAGGTCTATTTGTCAAATAATTAAAATTATGTGGAATAGTGACTCAATTCACTATGCAAGGTAGTCCTGAACAAAATGATATAGCTAAAAGATGAAATCCCACATTAAAGAATATGACGAGGAGCATGATTAATTTATTTTATTATCTTTGGGGTGAAACCATAAAGTCTGCCTCATATATACTTAATAGACTCCCAAGAAAATCAATTTCAAAGACACATTTTGAAATTTGAAAGGGGTGGAAGCCTAACCTCACTCATTTTTGTGTATAGGGTTACTATGCTAAGTATGCTTATATAATCCTCATCAAGATAAGTTACATTCTCATTACACTATTTGTTATTTTGTTAGGTATTAAGATGACTTTAAGGGATGCAATTTTTACTATATATATGGAGGATTTATAATAATAGAGTCACAAATAGCTAAGTTTTGAGAGCATAATGACTATAATGAGGGTGGTCCATCTTATTTTGATGAGGTAGTCATTCAAATCTTTCAAATGATAGGAAGGTAGATACTACAATTATGTTATATATTTCATTCATATAGATAGAACTATCAAATCAAGGTCTTAGTACCGTAGCAATATAGGGACAAGAACCCATACCTTTACATACGTGAACAAATTAAACCGGTTCAATTAAGGAGATCCATTAGAGTGAGAAGACATACTCTATCATCTTATTACATAGTCTACTTAGGTAAACAAGACTATGATATTGGACATGTAGTAGATCTAGTTACTTTTATAAAAGTTGTTTTTAGACCTTATATGGATTTGTGGTGAGATGTAATGAAGGACAAATGCAATCCATGAAGCATAATAAGGTATGAGATCTTATGAATTTGCTTCATAACTGTAAGCATGTCAATGGTAAATGGATTTATAAGTCCAAAAAGGACTCTTAGGGTAAACTTGAGTAGTTTAAAGTTTGGTTGGTTGCCTCACTCAAAGAGAATGGATTGACTTTAATGTCACCTTGTCAGCGTAATTGACATAAGTGAGTTAAATTATTAAAACAATGTCGTTTCAAGAAGATTTTTGTTATCTTAAACACTTTCAACTGGTTCCTACTCGTCAATTTCATCTGGAAAGCTCCTTCTTTGAATTCCATGACACTCCTCTCCAATTCGTCATGTACACGCATTCATTTCTTCCAAAACCACACACCTTTTGCACAAATTCTCCCGTTGAAAAAAATCCCACATAGAAAGTCCATTTTGGTTTCCTCAGGCAAACCTATTTCCCAAAATGTGGAGTTATCAATCAACAAAAGTTGGTTGGTCGAGTGACACAAACCCTCTAAACAAATCTAGCTCAAATCACCTTAGTCTTTATATGATGGCCACATCAAATGCCTTAATTATCTTTTGTATAATGTAATAGTCATCGAACCCCAACAACCACCACTGGTACCACCTTTGTTGACGTTCTACCATCACTTCTGCCTTTTGCCTCGACAACCAATGTTCCTCTCAACGTTCTCTTGATTGCCTTATCCTTTTCCATTAGACATACATGCAAAACCATGCACATCAAAACAAATTATATCGAAATGCAATTTTTAACAAGAAAATT
>JANTPM010000246.1:9944497-9961067 GCA_025434745.1 Erythroxylum divaricatum | reverse complement strand
GATTATTTGCATAAGTGAATGTAAAAGGTATATGACTCAACATGATACATTGCTAAAAGTGATGTAAATTATGTGGTTATATGTACTGAATGTGTATTGTGATTAAGTGAGCCATCGAGGATGGTCACTCACTGAGTTTGCAAAAACTCACCCAAAAATTTGCAATAATATTTAGGTTTAAAGGATATATTTAGTTAAGCTAATTAGAGTATAGCCACTAAAATTAGATATGGACTAAGGGTCAGGATAAGTTTGTATCTGCATATCTCTTCAGTGATTATTGTTTTGAATTATATTTCAGCAAGTATTTTACACCAAGTATGTAAATGATTTGGTAATGGAATGATATTATGATTACAAGTATTTTGTATCTGAAATGGGCCTAAATAGCTGTTGAATTATGATGTTTTGTAAAGTGTTTGTAACACTTGTGAATAGAAATGTTTAAGAATAAAGTGGGTCCAATTTTGATTATTGATTTTTGCATATGTATGTAGTGTTTTAAAAATAACAAGATTGGACTGAATAACTGTTCTAGCATGCCACCTTTGTGGGGTATATACTCATATATCACTCAGGATATAGGGTACGTTGCTTGCAAGAGTGAGGTATTACAGGATGACTCTGATTTTGTTTTTAATTATTCTACCTCTAAGTGTTAGCCTTACAAAAAATTTCAATATTCGTGTAAAGGCAAATGGTTGGAGACAGTCATTACTTGAGTAATTTTTATACTTTAGTATTAGAATCATTAGAGTTTATGGTATAAACTCTAGATCACTTTCATATGAACGTATTTTGTGTATTATAATATACCCTTTACGATATATCATATAAGATATTCACTATATAAGTATAGTTTTTAGTATCATTGTTTTCCTATAATTATGTTGATTATATACATTATATGTTTTTCAGTCATCTTTTCTATAAAATAACAATAATGTTATTATTGAAACCTTAATCAATTTTAATTTTAAAAAGTGGAAGCAAGATGTAGAATTCGGTTTAGAGATGACAAATATTAACATGGTCTTGGTAAAAAAAAATCATTTCATTGTTATACTTATCAGTATAAAAAGCCAAAAAAAACATCATATACAACTTGAAAAGGTCAAATGGAATGTGCTTATTGAATATCAAGAGGTCTATACTTGAACATCTTCTTAGGAAGACCATTTGTCTTGTTTGTTATTTTATTTGCTTGAGGACAAGCAAATGTTTAAGAATGGGAATGTCGATAAGTGTAAATTGCATCGTGTTTTAGGGCATGGTTTGATATGTTTTTAGTTGTTAGTTCAATCATTTAGTATGCGTTTAGGTTAGAATTGTGTTAGTTTGTTAATTATTTACTTTTTAAGTGTTTTATGGGTTAATACAAGTCTTTGACCTTAAATATTATATTTTTGAAGTACCTTGATGTGTTTGCTAGTATTCAGGGTCAACATCAAAGAATGGAGGTCTTTTGGAGACATTCAGGCAGAAACAACGGCCCACGATTGTGACATGACGACCTACAATCGTGACAGAAGCTCCAGATTTAACTTACAATCGTAGTCTACATGTCACAATTGTGACAAAAGCCTAGGGAATGGCCCACGATCATAAATATTGAAAGTCACGATCATGATAGAAGGCTCGAATGTGAGCCACAATGTGGTCTACAGGGCCACGGCCGTGGCCTGTGTCAGTAGATGTGCATACACTCATAAACACAAGTTTCGAGGGATTTTTCTAACCTTTCGAACCCTAGAAAAATCCTAGAGTCACCTAAAACATAAAGAAGTATAAAAACGACATTAAGAAGCAGAGAAAGAGCTTTTGCATCAACCACCTTGAGAAACCCTAAAGAGAAATCATCGAGAAATAGAGGAAGAGAAGAAGGGAGACAGAAGATAGAATACAGAAAAGGAGAAGAAGTTAACTCAAAGTACTTCCCAGATCAGGAGGTTTCCCGACATCGCTATCTATTGTAATCCATTTTAGATTGTATTTTTTGTTCTTTTTACTTTTATTATTGTATAGAATTGGATTGAATAGTTGATGATAGGATCTAGAATGTCGAGGATGTTCTAAACTCACATTCGAAATTTTATTCTTGAATTAATAAGAATATGATTGTTTATGTGTTTATTGGATATTGTTGTGGTTTAATTTTGATATTGCATAATTCGATAATAAACCGATAGGGTGAATCAAATGAAAGACAATTAAATTGGACTAACGAAAATTAGGTAATTTAATAGAAACCATAATTAAATCATATCATTAATTTACGTAGAGAGAGATCTTGTATAAGTTTCCGATAATTTATTAGAGAACTTTAGAACTAATTAGGGTTTTAGATAGGTTGTGAATTGAGAGATTGTAACCTCCATACTCTAATTAGGGTTTATAATTTAGGATTAATGGTTATAACTCGAGGGAGAGTAATCAACCTTATGATATTCTAGAACCAACAATCCAATAATTCATAATCAATTAGATTAGTATTAAGGATAAGTAAAATTTTCTTTCTATCAATTGGTAATTTCTTTCAGTTGATTCTTAGGTATTCTTGGGTGTGCTGCAAATTGCTAAATATGTGTTATTCTTAATTTGATTAATTGAATTAAATTCTCGTATTACTTTCGTTGCATCTTAAATTTCTATTGTTTATTTCTGGCCTTAGATTTTAGGATTAGATTAGTTTCCTCCTCATGGGATCGACACCTTTGGTACTACGCTAATGAACTGTGTGCTTGCCAATTATCGAAGGTTAATAATTAAAACTTACACACAACCAAACCCCAATCAGATTACCTAAATTTTTTTAACTATCTCGATTTATATAAATTCATAATTAGTCTAATAGCAATAATTTCTAAATGAACCATTTTCATTATTACCATTATCCTCGTTTTGATTACATGCTTCTTGATTGAAATTAATATCCTTAATAACTATTAGAAAATTATTTCCTATATCTAGTTACATATCTCTTAAACCATCATCCGACCTAACACTTCCAAGTTTAGTTATATCATATTTCAAGTAATTGGCCTTAGCTTCTTACGATTAAACTTGATTTCTAGCTCTAAGAGGACCATACAATAGATAACCCTTTTTACAATCCTTACTTACTCTTTTGTAGAAATCTTTCTTTAATAATAATATGTCTAGATTATTCATTATAGTGCCAAATGTGGACAAATTGTCGAATTCAATACTAGTCCAATTGCTCGGTAGCTGCTCTTAGTGAAGAGCTATAAGACCTCTTCTTCTTACTTCAAAGTAGCTCCATGAGTGCATGGTACGTGAATCAAGTCCTTCTTATGGACAATATCTCTATCCTTCTCTTTAAAACTTGAAGCATCTATCCTCATTATTAGAATAACATATTTGTTTTCCACCACTTTGATCATCATTTTCAGTAAGAAGCTCCTAGGTAACCTCAATCCCATCAAAATTATCAACAATCTCCTTTTGGTGAACAATGGAATTCATCAAATCCTCTTGTTTTCTAAATTTTCTATTTCTTATTCTTATTTTTAGGTCAAATCTTGCTAGATAAGAAAATGGTTACAAATTCAATGACTTGATTATGATCAAAATAGTCACACATGTCATCAATAATGATGTGGAGTAAGACGAGGAGCTTTTTGAGAAAATAAATAGCTTAGCTTATCATTGACACACTCTTTAACTTCTTATGAATCAGTGCCTTATAAGTGTTTCATAGCAACATAATTATTCATCAGTGTAAAGAAGGAAGCATATTAGGAAACCAAAGAGGACCAGGATGGTAGCATCCCAGCATATAGTAGGATAATGGCTATCATGATTGGTATGTAGTTCTTAGAGTCTTGAAAATAAGAATAAACAAGAATTACTCTTTTGGTCTCCTTTGTTCAGAGAACCAAATATCAAATTTTTCTATAGTATAACTATTACTAAATTCTCCTTGCCATATGAGACTTATTTATATGAAGCGATTCTTAGGAGGCAGACGAACTATACATGAAATTGATATATATCAAGACCAATTATTGAGTTGAAGATACATTTACCCATATAATATTGATATGTTACGATAAACCATTAAAGAGAAAAAATTTTAAGAATTATCATTATAGTGATCTTTATAGTTATTACGGCTCGTATAAACTAAACTATTTATACATACTAACAAATAATTTATAACATACATAAATAATATAGTTAATATGAATGATCATATCTATATAGCAATCTCAAGTGCTATATAGATTGAATCTAATTTCAAGTGCTCAACTAAACCAACCAAAAAAAAACACTAAAATCAATCTGTAAGGACTTTTGGATTTTTTTGAATGTGCATATAAAGATAACTTGAACTTACCATCCAATTATTACAAATTACATAACAAAACAACAAGGATTCTAAATAGTGAAAGAACTCATATGTGCCCCGATACAATTGAACAAAAATTAATAACATAAACAACATAAAATTGAACAATGTAAATAATGCTAGATAACATTAATTAGAGGAATATATAAAGTAAAAGACATAACATTTTTTAATGGCTTCATTAATTTTACTAAAACATTTTATGCTTTAAAAGACTCCTGAAAAAATCTTATATTTTGTGAAAAATTCAAAAGTCAACCATTATATTAAATTGTCATGATAACTTCAATTAACATGATAATTTATGGACACGCGAACAATTATGTCACAAAGAGATGATTGAAAATTAAGAAATTTACACATCATTATTTATTTTTAAAAAACTAATTATATTTATTAATTTTTGTACATTTATTCGTTTAATATGATAGTAAATTAGGGCTTTTACTAAAACTTAATCATTACAATAGAATAAGATAAATAATAAATAATAAAATGATTGATTTTACTGTTAATAAATATTTACAAATTATTATTTATATCAAAAAATATAAGTAAATATTTAATTATCAATTTATGAATAATTAATATTAATAAATTTAAAATAATAATGCATTAAATCATTGATTAAATTCAATCTACGATAAAATAAAAATTTGAGGTCAATTTGAAAAAATAAAATGAAGGGAACCATAGTTAGTAGTGAGCCTCTTGGATTTGAGGTTTGGCCTGCACGAAGTTTCACGAGCTTAGACTTTGTTTGCAGAGATAAACAATAGAGAAGGAAGGAGGACTTTTGATGGTCTTGCCACCGTTCAAACATAAGCAATAATGTGTTTGATATAGGCCCCTGGCTATTTCAAAAAAATATTCTTACTTTTAATTTTTATATTTGATTAATTATATTTTTTGTAAAAGTATCATTTAAAAAAAATCTTATATAAATGTGATGGTATATTTGAAATAGAATATTACAATTAGGATTGAAAGATGTATTCTAGTTCTAGATGACCTAATTTTATATTCCAGTTCTTTAGAAAAATACGTGACTTTATCTGTCAATTTGGACAACTTCAAGGGGTAATTTTTTATGACATTCGTAAGCTCTCATGAACAATTTCTTTTGCAAAAGGCAAGCAGATACAGCTAAGCAAATGTTTTTTCCTTACAAATCTTGACTTTTGCAGGAGCAATCCTAGCAGACTTCCTGCACCTCATCTCAAGTTTCTGTCTTTTAGCTTCTGGAATCACAGCCTTATTTTCATTTTGTGCAACTCCATTAACCAACTCGTCTCCTTCCAATCTCTTCCTTTTCAATAGCTTGACTAGGCCTTCAAGTGCAATATCAGCATCTTCACTCTTCATCAGCTCCTCAGCAACTTGTGCAGGAGTGACCTCTGTGTTGCTAATCAGAGTTTCAATCTCTGGAAACAGCCTATGGTAGCCATTTATTCCCAGGTAATTGGAGGCCAATAATTTGAAACCCTGAGTTGTGCAATATGACATGTGAATGTGCATGTCCATTCGACCTGGTCGCAACAATGCAGGGTCTAGTCTTTCCCTGTGATTTGTAGTAAATACAATTATTCTTTCATCCCCACAACTAGACCAGAGTCCATCTATGAAGTTCAACAGTCCTGAAAGCGTCAGCTGACACAAAAAGAAAACAAGTGATGTGTCAGTTCAAGGGCGAGCCACATTCAGGAGCTTACATACATATGCTTGTGCCTGTAAAAAACTATATAGATTCATGTCAGGATACTTGTCAAAGAAATGCGGAACTATATGAATTCAAGCTTTTTCCTCTTCAGACTAGTTGAAAGAACACACACCCAAAAAAAAAAAAAACCAGATTATTCGTACTTGAAACATTGCCTCGACAATGCATTATCGTCAAAGTTGTCGTTACTGGGAAGAAACATAAGTGGTTTCGGTGCCGTTCCACAACTGATCAAAAACATACTTTCCCATTTGAAGTAGTGGTTCGACCTTGATTTTTGGGAGGGAATTTGTGGAGGTGGGCATTTTCGTGACAGTGATAGGATGACCAAGGGAGATTGAAGAGGTCGGATGATGGCTTTGTGACTAATCTAAAAGCACATAAAGTAACTGCTTAGTGGACAAATAAGAAAAAGAAATAGCCACTTTCCTCAATGAAGTTATTGGACAGGAGTCAGGACTGGGACTCTGCCTGAGCACATACTTTTGAACAAATAAGAGAGAAAGAGGAGGGCAAAAAAAAAAAAAAAAACAAAGAGGCAAAAGAAGACGCTAAACCAATGAAAAATGCTCACATACCAGAATTACAATTTACAGTGATCCGTTAGATGTTTTGATCATAAAGAAAGAAATGAGGAACAGGGTTGATTTGAATTCTTTGAATTGTTGCAACTTCAAAGTTCTTTAGGCTATAACCAAAAGGGATGGAACTTTTTTGTTTTTTGGTTTCTGACAGAGTATCCACCGGCGGACTCAGTGACTAATCTCTTGCAAGTTTGTAGGCACCTCACAGGGTGGTACAGTTGGCCCAAACATTTAAGACTGCTTCATACTCAAAGCTAAAGATCAAACTCCTAACCTTTGATTAAGGATGGATAAGTCTGTTCCACTCAACTCCACCCCTTGAGGTAGATGGAACTCTTGACCTGAAAGAGAAATTAGTGCACTTTTTTTTTTTTTTTGGAAATTGGCATTAATGCACTTGATTACCGTCTTCTGTACTAAAAACAATGAATCTTTTTTAACATTAGGGAATGGATTTATTGAAGAGAAGAAGATGAAAACTAATTAAAAAAAAAAGAGTCCAAACTCCAAAGTATAAGGGAGAAATGGAAGTTTAATCCTTTTGAGCAGCCTGGGAAAGAATGTAATGAACTTGATCAAGGCTAAAACACAGTATTTTGACACTAAAAATGACAAAGCCTGAACTGAAAAGTAAAATCTAGCAAACATAAATCATGATGTTGGCTTGAGAAAAGAATCTTAGAAACTACTTGGAAGACATCAAATTGCAAGATTTTAGTGAATGCAAAATAGAAAAATAAGGTGTTCATCACAGTACCATTACTAACCTGCACAGGTATCTGGATGTCGTGCTGCTTCCGTCCCTCGGTATATAATCTATCAGGTAGATCCACACTACAGTCAATATCTTCAATCACAAGTATAGATTTATTCCCTGTTGATAGCAACAATCTTCTCAGGTCAGAATCTCTCATTATGTTCCCGAGTTGTAAATCATAGACATCAAACTTCAAGTAATTGGCCATGGCGGCAACCAAACTTGATTTCCCAGTTCCGGGTGGTCCGTAGAGCAAGTACCCTCTTTTCCATGCTCTACCTACTCTCTTGTAAAAATCTTTTCTTTTAACAAACCTGTTTAGGTCCTCTATAACAGCTCTTTTCAAGTCTGGCTCCATCGCCAAGGTCTCAAAAGTTGCAGGGTGTTCAAGATTGACCGACTCCCACTTAATGCCTTCGTATACTTGACCACAATTAAGGGTGTGCATCTTCAGGACTCTTTGTTCATCTTTAAATTCCTTGGCCTTTTCAAGAACGTAAGGAATGTATGAATCCAACACCTTTTCCTTGTCTTTCTTGTTGAAACACACTTCGAAGGACCTCCTCTCAATCGACCTTGAAATTATGGGGTTATTGGGATCGTTCCTTTCGTTTGCAGAGCACACAAACCTCCACCTAAGATCAACTCCTTCATATAAATCAACAACTTTCTCTCCGTTCTCGAGCTTGATGGTCAGGCCTTTCTCTTTTGGTGTCTTGCTTATCTTGAGCCTTTCAGTGTTGGGACTGACTTTTGTGCACAAGTAGGTCTCTGCTGCGTCATACACTTGGTTTCGGGCCATTCCTGTGGACTCTTCGATGATCAAGGTCAGTAAAGGAGATGGAGGCTTAAACAAGTAACGAAGAGCTGACAAAAGATAGCCCCTAATTGGATAAGGTATGAGATCATTTGTCATGGACCGAACAAGCACCATTGAAGTGGCCATGGAGGCGTATGCGGAGAACAATGATGATGGCGAAGGCAATTCTCTTGTAGAAAACATCATGCCAGACTCTTTTGTAGCCCCTAAAACTGAACTCTATATATTGTTTTCACAGAATCAAAACTATTGTGATTTCTCTGTAACTTCAAAAGATTGGCTCTGAAGTCTGAAGTTTAGTTTGATCCCACCTCTTTCTCAGTTTGGATTCTGCAAATTTGAGAATATGAAGGATAAGACCAAACTCTAGTTTATAATCCTATTGAGTACATAAAATATATTATTATTATTATTATTATTATTAGTATTATTATTATTTGTGGTGGAGAGTGAAGTAAGGTCTCTGTCAGATTCCATTTTAGTATGACTAGAACCCCACTACAATATACAACAAAGAGAATTCCACTACAGTACATCAGAAAGAGATTTAAAGCTTAAATAGCCAAGGAACAAAGTTCTTAGACACCGAGTAAGTAAATAGTTACTACAGAGATGATGGGAAGTGCACTTACTGTTTCATTTCAATGACAGATATAAAACCAATGAACAAACAACTGTGTGCAATATTGAAGGAAAAAAAAGAGAGAGATAAATATTTATCAATAGGCTACACTCATGTCCTCTAAATGAACTAGCGGCTTATTGGCAAGTTACGCGTGAATTCTGAAAGTTAATTTCCAAAATTATACCGTCCAGTGATGTATCTGTAAAGTATCAGTAGCAACATTTCCATCGATCCTTAGATTCTGATTAAACTTTAATCAAATATCTAATTGACCGTATACAAACATAAAAGCTTGCGTATGTACTTCTGATGCTTCAGAGATGACCCCGCTCTGGACTGGAGAGCAGCACTATTATTGCACCTAAATGTACATACTTCACAAAGAAGTTAGCGTTTTGCTTTTGCACGTTGATAGAGTTATAGCCTTTAGGTCTCATGGCGTGGGACTTCGATTCCAGGATTCGGTAGATTCTTTGGTAATTTTAAAACTTCTGGTGCATGACAGTGGACAGAAGGATGCACATGGAGTTTTAGTAGTCTTATAAAAGTTCCAAGGGAAAAAGTTTCCCATTTTACCGCTCTCAGCGTCTCGGGAGACATTTAAGTGAAGTTCAAAACAACTCGTGTATGATGGGCTTTCCTTTCATGAATCGGGTTATGTGTCCATGACGAAGATGTCTTATTAATCAATCTACAGGCGCAAAGGCAAAGGATATATTTCTTCATGTACTTTCGCTGGTTTGTCAGGTTCTATAAGAGAGGACAACCAGACATGAGTGGACACCTCAGAAAGGATCCTAATTTTATAATCTTTAAAAAAATGAACTTTTCAAAGGAATTAGACAACTTGCGGTCGACTGTAAGAGGAAACTCAAAAAGAATTGCACGATGACGCAGCTCTGTTAGGTAGAAGAATACGAGACTCGAAAAGTTGAAACTGACCTGTCGGATCACTTGTTTTCTTGCCTTGAAAATTAACAATTTAGTCCAAAGTTAGCGGATATCTCGAACTTGGTGCAAAATCCAACTTTGGTTTTTTACTTTTGTGTGAATCAGAGAAGGGTAGTAAGATGTATTTAGATGCCTTTTTGAATAAGAAATAAGCATGATGAATTTGCAGCTGAATGGTCCATCATTTTACAACCTTTCGGCTATTTGGAAGGAATGGCATTTCCATAAAGGTCATGGTCAAGCCCATAGTTTAATGTGACTCTAGTGCACCGAAGATTAACTTTTTTTTTTTGGTAAGAAGGGGAGGTATGCCTACGGCGAGGGATCGCCAAAGAAGAGACGTCAAGAGCAAGGGGCGGTCGAAGACATAGCTGAGGCTCCGCCTAGAGAGACCAGCGATGGCGATGAGTAGCGCCATATTTAGCGAGCAAATCAGCACAGTGATTTCCCTCCCGAAAGGTATGAATAATTGTGCAGGCCCAATATCGCAGCAACAAATTGCTGATAGCATCACAGACGTGCAGGTACGGGTGTGAGGGAGGACAAGAACCTGTAACCAACCTAATGGCATCCTGAGAATCCGACTCCATAATCAACCGTCGGAATCCGCGCTGCCAAGCCAGAGCCAACCCATGCTGAAGAGCCAGCAATTCAGCAAGCAGGGAAGTGGCATCACCAATGTAGCCTGAGAAGCCCACCAACCAGTGACCCCGATCATCACGTAGCAGGCCCCTGAACCCAGCATCTCCCGGATTGCCCATAGAGCTGCCATCCACATTGAGTTTAACAAAACCGGAGGGAGGGGCTTGCCATACCACCCAGCGGGGCGACGGTGGTGGGTGAGGGGATGTCCAACACTAAATACAGTCATCAACGAGCCGCATGAACCACCTGAGTTGGCCCTCAATAGAGATAACCTCATGCTGCAAAACCTCCTTATTCCTCGCAGTCCAGATGGTTCAAGCTACAAGAATAAAGCGAAGCACATGGGAGAAAGGACGGGAAGAGGCAAAGACGTGAGAGTTAAGCCACTCATCAAGAGTAGAACAGAAGAAAGAGTCATCAAGCGGGCCAAGGATGGAGAGCCATAAAGCTTTCGCCCACATGCAGTCCCGCAATACATGGGTGTGGGTTTCCCACCCCTGTCTACAACGATCACAAGTAGGAATCGGAGCCATGCCCCTATGATAGCGCAGGTCATTCGTGGGAAGGCGGGACCATCGAATTTGCCAAAGGAAAAATGAAACTTTTGGGGAAGACGCAGTTGCCAGATCGTCACCCAATTCTTGGACGGGTCGGGAGGAAAAGGCAAGCGAGTAATAAACTCGTAGCCGGATTTCACAGTGTAAGAGCTAGCTGGGGATTCCCCCCAAATGAGTGTGTCCAAGGGTAGGCTGGACAGGGAGACTGGAGTAGCAACAATGGACTGGAGCACCTCCGACCGTAGAGGCGTCCGTAGACAGGATAAATCCCAAGTGCGACGATCAGTAAGGACATCCCCTACCGTCAACAGTTTATCATGGGCCGCGACGTGAGAAACCTGATTTCGGAGAGGAGAGTCACCTACCCACCGATCATTCCAGAACGAGATGTGATCCCCACTGCCAATTCACCAACAGAAACCATCACGCAAGAAAGGGACAAACTTACTTAGAGCTTTCCATCCCAGAGAAGCGGAAGACGGAGCCGAGCACATAAGAACAGAGGAATTGCGGAGGTACTGATTGCGCAGCACCTCAGTCCATAATTTCGGACCGTTCTGAGAGAGGGCCCACACAAGTTTACCAAGCATGGCAATATTGGCATCACGCGCCATATGTAGACCAAGGCCTCCTATAGATTTAGGACTACAAACCATTTCCCACCGCAGTAAAGGAATACCTTTACCATCAACAGATTTCCAAATGAAGTCATGACAACATTTATCAAAAAACTCATAGATCCCTACCGGAAGCCAGCAAGTCTGCATCATGTACAAAGGAATAGCGGCGAGAGTGGATTGCACCAGAGTGACTCGGCCGACCTTATTGAGAAGCTTAGCCTTCCATCCTTGCAAACAGAACTGGATCTTGTCAACAACTGCCTTGAAGTCACTTTTCTTGTTAGTGTCAGAGGTAGAGACCCCCAGATATGAGCCCAAGTTAGCAGTAAATGACAACTGAAAGTGAAGGCGCAAGCGTTCCCTGTGACGGCGATGAGCGAGGGGCGATAAGAAAGTTTTGGATTTCTGTTCATTGAGGAGCAAGCCAGAACAGGAACAAAATTGCTGTATAGTCTCCAGAACCACCAGACAGCCGTGGAATGAAGCCTGAGAAAATAAAAGCACATCATCAGCAAATAAAAGGTGGGAAATAAGAGGACCATTACCTGACACTTTGAGGGCCTTCCAATCCCTCGACAGGACACGACTAGAGATGAGTATGGAGAGCTTTGTCATGCAAATGACAATTAAGTAAGGCGACAAAGGATCCCCTTGCCGTAAACCACGCAAAGGGGTAAACGCCGGAAGGCAAGAACCATTCCATAGGACAGAAAGCTGAGTAGAAGTCACGCAAGACATAAGGAGGGAGATGAATCGCTGCGGAAAACCAAAATCCAGAAGGGTTTGCCTTAAGAAACGCCAATCAATCCGGTCATAGGCTTTATGCAAGTCAATTTTCATGGCCAAGCAGTCGTCCTTACGTCGAGACTTACGAATGGTATGAAGCATTTCTTTAGCCAGAATAATATGTTTCGACGCAGTATGGCCCGAGATAAAAAGCGCCCTGCATCGGAAGGATAAAGTCCCCTAAAAGAGCTCTAAGACGCTGGACAATAACCTTGGATAGGATCTTGTAGACAAAGACTTATAGGACGGAAATGAGCCATAGATGAAGGGTGAGCTTCCTTTGGTATAAGCGCCACTAGAGTATCCTTTAGGGCAGGGGGCAAATCCTGGAAGTAAACACATCCGTCACCATGGAGAACACACTGTCCCTGACGAGATGCCAAAACTTTTTGTAAAAAACAGGCTAAAAGCCGTCTGGACCAGGAGCTTTGTAAGGTTTCATTGACTGAAGCGCACTAAAGACTTCTTCCCTGGTCACAGGGGCCAGTAGGGAATGGGCAGTAGCCGGAGAAATGGTAGCATGATTGGGGATGGGGGAAAAGGCGTGGAGATGTCCACAACAGTACAGAAAAGCTCACGGAAAGAGCGTTGCACCTCCGATTGGAGGTCGGCCGGTGATGTGAGCCACGTACCATTCGAACCCCGAAGACGCTCCACCCGATTGCGCTGTCGTCGACTAATGGTCTTTGCGTGGAAGAATTTGGTGTTGCGATTCCCATACTGTAACCATTGGACTCGAGATTTCTTGAACCAAAGCAGTTCTTCTTGGTGAAGGATGGCGTTATACTCAGAAATAAGCTCGTGCTCCAACGACAGAAGCGAAACGCCAGGATTGGAAGCTAATAGCCGTTGGAGGCCACCAAGCCTAGCCAGGATTTTACGCTTCTGGTGAAAGATGTTGCCAAACGTATCCTTGTTGAACAGAATCGCTGCAGCTTGGACCGAGCCAAGGGCAGTAGAGAGTGAAGAGTGAGGTCTACCAAAATAGGAAGGAACCCCGGATGCAAGGTCCAAGCATCCTGGAAGCGAAAAGGATGAGAGGACACTGGCGGAATGAAGCCGAACAATTTTAGCATAATAGGGTGATGATCAGAGTGCATGCGGGGAAGGTGATGGACCAAAGCATCAGGGAAGAGGATCCTCCAGGTGGCATTACATAAAGCCCTGTCGAGTTAGACATAGATCGGAACAGCACCATGGCCCTCTGGCGGAAGGTGAAAGGAGGACCTTGAAACCCTAAGTCCATAAGAGAGCAGTTATCCAAATTCTGCTGGAACCGCCAAGCCCGCGACAGGGAATAAGTGCCCCCCTTTTTTTCCGACACGGAAGCACAGTCATTAAATTCCCCAAGGAGCACCCAAGGCAAATAAGTAAGGGCATGGAGAGACTTGATTTCACGCCAAAAGCATTCGCGGCCGGAAGGGTGGGGGCTGGTGTAGACAGCAGTCAGAAACCAGACATGGTGCTGGGAGTCCCGAACGAGACAGTGGATAAACTGTTTGTGAGAGATTAAAATCTTGATCTAGGATGCCGACACACTCCACAATAACCAAATACTCCCGGAAAAGCCAACGGCCTCCACACGGACAACATTCGTAAAGCCAAGGGACGTGGAGACCTTGTCAGCCCAGGGCCTCGAAATGTGGGTTTCAACGAGGATTAGGATGTCAACATTGGTACGGGACCGAAGGTCCTTCACACAAGCAGCAAAGTGAGCATGAGCCGCCCCTCGGCAGTTCC
Organism: Erythroxylum divaricatum; assembly: GCA_025434745.1. Lineage (NCBI taxonomy): Eukaryota > Viridiplantae > Streptophyta > Magnoliopsida > Malpighiales > Erythroxylaceae > Erythroxylum > Erythroxylum divaricatum. Next base: position 9,946,890 of record JANTPM010000246.1, on the reverse strand, counting down.
ACGATAAGATGTTTAGACGTCTAATCATAAAATAAAACAAGGAAGGGGGGAGCAACCGAGACTAGCTACCGAGACTGCTAGGGACCATGTCAACATCAACATCCACCCCATCCGCAGGGGGAGGGCGAACGAAGGAGCCTGATCTCCAGAAGCCGAGAACTCAGGGACATCAGAGTCTCCAGAGCGGGTCTCAACTCGCCCCGGGTTCGGGGGACCAGGATCCTTTTAGACCTGAACACCTTACATAGGCGACGTATCATGAAGGACGGCCATGGAGTGAGGGGGGGATGGAGGCTTGGAATGCTTGTCGAAACTGATCCAAAACAGGGGCATCAGGGACCGAGAGGGGAATGGGGCCCGGAGCCCCAGCAGTTGGGCGAGCCTTGCCCCCGAAGAGTCCAAGGCCAGGGGGAATGGGCTGGCCCACTGTAGGATGCACAAGAGACATCGTAGGAGTAGTTGTCTGGTCTGGGCTCGCTTGAGGGGATGGACGTGGAACTCTCTCGGAACGTCTAGAATGTTTGATCTATTTTTTAAGGCCACTGCTACTCCCAACATCGAAAGAAAACGTGGAGGGCTGTCACTTGTCCCGTCCCAAGGCCATTCCGCTGTGCAAGGCATCATCCCCTGGCGTAGCATCAGGGAGGATAGCGTAACGGTTAGGCGGCTGATGCTGACTAGGAGAAGGAGCTGCAACGTTCATCGATCGTGGGGAATGAGAGGGTCATTTCTCGAAAACCATCCAAGAACCTACCCCCAAGGTGTCGTCAAGATTACCAGTATCAGTTGTCACATCGATGGGATGGCTCGGGTCACCGACCATCGGGGTCTCTCCACCAACAGGAGTCTTCGGAGCCCCCGGCGCTGGGTGCGTAGACGCCAGAAGGGGTTGAGAGCACCGATCGAAAATATGCCCAAACTTACCATAGGTAAAGCAAACAGTATGAAGGCCTTCATATTCTACATAGTATGTACTGCCATTAATGACTAATTGGTCGAGCAGAGGTTTGTCCAAATCAATCTCCACACAGATCCGAGCAAAGCCACCCCGGTTAGCTAGGGTGGTGTTTTGGTCGACCTTAACCGGTCGGCCGATACCAGTAGCAAGCGCAAGCAACAGATCCTCGTCGTAATATTGTACAGAGACATTAGGTAGACGAGCCCAAACAAGGGTTGAGTCGACTACTGCATTCAAAGCCGAGAAGCCTGGGAACCATTGGCGTACTGTCAAGTAATGGTCAAAGATCATCCAGGGGCCCTTTTTCATAGCGAAATCAAAATCAACACTATGATCAAACTTGACCAGAAAGTATTCGTGCTCGAGGTCCAGGACATCAAAACCGTCGGTAGGTCGCCACAGTTGCTCAATTTTGGCATACAGAAGCCGATAGGAGATGGAACGACCCAGCAGTTTGACAACAACAAAGTGCCACCAGGGGGCTTCCAGGGATTCCATATAGGCGGGGTCCACATGGAAGATCTGAAACTGCTTATTGCCGTCCTTATACTCCCTGGTAACAATCCTTGTTTCAATAAGGTTCACAAGTACTCTCTCCTTCGCTCCATATGCTGCTGCTTTGACGCGTTCTCTGCAAAGAACCTTATCCTTCCAAGACATAGGTTTCGACACATTGCCATGATCGTAGGTCTCTGAAAGTGGAACAGGACGTGGAGTGATCGAACCAGACAGAGGGTCTAGGGGTTTAGTACGTTTGTGTGGACGGGGATCAGTGGGATGAGTGCGATTGCGAGTGTTCATAGCTTCTTTCGCCGAAGATTAACTTTAAACGCAAAAGTTCATCGCTTTAGACAGCTGAAAATATCTGAAAAGTTTTATGTAGGTGTGTTGTGATGGAAATCACCTATTCTCCGCCACACCTCACTCCGAATCAACAAAAACAGATGAAAAATTTGAAGATAGAAGATGTATATGTGTTGGTGTCTGAAGAGGTCAAAGAGAGAAGGAAGAGATACTCTCGAATGTTCTATTCAGACATAAACAAAAGCAAAGGTAAAGTCAGATACACGTGATACATTCAAGTCAGAAGCTAATGGATCAAAGCACAGTCGTATTACTTAAGCTACTGAACTCAATACACAGTCATTTACAATAAGTCAGAAGCTTCAAACAAAACGCAGCTGCAAATGACATAATGCGCAGATCAAAAGCTGAAGGATTAGTAACACACGTGTGAAGCACATGTCCATTGTCTAATACAAGCATACACATCCGAAAGTTATCCTCTTCTTCACCTATAAAGGAAGAAACTCAAGCATCAGACAGGGCGCCAAGATACACAGAAAAATCATCTTTCGCATTCCACATTGTATTCCATTATTAGAGAGTGCAAGAAAAGAGTGAAAAAGTTTGAGAGTTAGCTAGAGTACTTACC
>JANTPM010000246.1:9921845-9934152 GCA_025434745.1 Erythroxylum divaricatum | reverse complement strand
ACACTCTGAGCAAACATTTTGAAATGAAAGACTTGAGAGAAGCTCAGAAGTTACTAGGGATACAAATTATAAGGAATAGGAGGGAAGGAAAACTATGGTTGACTCAACAAAGCTACATCCGAAAGGTATTAACACAATTCAACATGGAATTGGCTAAAACTACCTCTATTCCTATAAGTTCACATCTTCAGATGGTTGTTGGTAAGAGCCCCCAAACTAAAGAAGAAAAGAAGGCTATGTTAAAATGCTCCTATGATGTTGGAGTTCGTAGCATCATGTATATGATGATCTATACCAGACCTGATCTTGCCATGCTATTAGCATTCTAAGCAAATTCATGTCCGATCCTGGCTTTGAACACTGGCAAGGACTGAAGAATGTCTTCAGATACCTTGTTGGAACCCTAAGCCATGAATTGTGTTTCATTAAGGCTAAGCTAGCTAAAATCAACAATCAAAGCCTACATGGATGTGTAGATGCAAACTACGCAGTAGATAAAGACACAAGAAAATCAATATCTACATACTACTTTACACTAGCAGGAAACACAATCAGTTGGAAGGTACAACAACAGTCAATTGTATCACTCTCAACTACAGAAGCAGAGTTTTATGCAATTACAGAAGGGGTAAAAGAATTAACATGGTTATTAGGCATCTAAGAGAAATCCAAGCTAACGTAGCTACAGCTATAATCTACACCGACAGTCAAAGTGCACTGTACCTGAGTAAAGACCTGGTCTTGCATGAGAGGTCCAAGCATGTTAATATTTGACTCCACTTTGTGAGGGATAAAATATCACAAGGCTTCTTCAACCTAGAGAAAATCAAAGGTGAGCAAAACCCTTTGGACTTCAGGACAAAAATATTAACTCAAAAGAAAATTATTTTTTGCAGGGACTACTTACAGATTACAGAAGCCCCTTGATTCCGAAGGTAAATCCATCCAATCTCACTGACATGGTGAAAATTAGGGTTTTGGATTCACAAATCACTCTCAGATTTTTTATCAGAGTGAAGATTGATGAAGTAGAAGGGAATAATGTGATGGAAATCACCTATGCTCCACTAAACTTCACTTAGAATCAACAAAAATAGATGAAAATTTTGAAGAGAGAAGATGTATATATGTTGGTGTCTGAAGGGGTCAAAGAGAGATGTTCTATTCAGACAGAAACAAAAGCCAAGGCAAAGGCAGACACACATAATACGTTCAAGTCAGAAGCTAATGGATCAAAGCACTGTCGTGTTACTTAAGCTACTGAACTCAATACATAGTCGTTTACATTAAGTCAGAAGCTTCAAACAAAACACAGTTGCAAATGACATAATACGCAAATCAAAAGCTAAAGGATTAGTAAGTCACGTGGGAAGCACATGTCCATTGTTTGATACATGCAAACACATCCGAAAGCCATCCTCTTCTTCACCTATAAAGGAAGCAACTCAAGTATCAGACAGGGCACCAAGATACACAAAAAAAAATCATCTTTCACATTCCACATTGTATTCCATTATTAGAGAGTGCAAGAAAAGAGTGAAAAAGTTTAAGAGTTAGCTAGAGTACTTACCAGTGAGTACTATGAGAGTTAAAAGCCTCTTGCAAGTGTTTATGAATAAACACTCAACTCTGTAAACTGTTTTCATCTTTTTCATTACTAGTTGAAACCACTAAAAGTGAGAACCTTAGATGTAGATAGCAATTGAGGCTATTGAACCAAGTAAAAAGTCTTGGTCTTTTTTACTGTCTGCAATTTACTTATCTGCAAAGTTAACAAATCTTTATCAATTTTGTTTGAACCAAAATAGCATTACAGCACATATATCCCAACATGTGTATTTGAGGATTGGCCGGAGAAACATAAGTCTTGATTTCAACTGTATACTACAAATCCAAAGCTTCTTGTTGATCAGACGTACAGGTGAAGTGTACAATTAAAATCAGCTGTACTCCAAATCCAAAGTTTCTTGTTGATGGAAATGGATGAACATGAGAATGGGGCAGACACACATGGACATGCCTTTTCACGTGGAAATTTGTTCTATACCAACTCATGTGTTGCCTTAACTGCAGACAGACAGGAGCAATGTGAAAGAAATTGGGTTGTCGTCAACATCTTTGGGCTATTATTGTACAAGAGAGGCGATCATGGTCCAATCTCAATCTTCCATTGATAAACATTGTCTATGCTTTTAATTTCTTTTTTCAGTATAGTTTTTGTCCGTTAAAACATGTCAAATGGTATAATGGTTTTGTTAATAGTTGGACTATTGTTTTTCAATTGCTTCTTTTGGAAAAAATTAAAACGTAAAATAAAATGGTCTCACATTAACCCTCTATTCAGAGACCACATTCGTTTTGTTTGGGATTGTTCACGTATGCATATATGATAGGACTTAGTTTAAAATAATAAAGGTATATTTGGTTCACTTAGAAGAACAATAATAAAAATTAAGGAATGAAATAAATGTGGCTTCCATTCTTTACTTATATTGAAAAGTATATGGTATTTAACCGTAATATATTACCAATATCTTTTTTCATTCTGTTATTTATTTTTCCATACCAACTACCAGTCGCCCCTAAAATTTTTGATTAACAAGCGGTCAAGTCGTCATCAGCCTGCTTGCCTGCATCCTTTACTTCAACTGCAGAATCCTCCTCTCTTCGTTTAGCCTTTGCCTCCTCATTTTCTTGCTTTTTAGATTTGAGGAATTCAACTAGCTCAACGAGCACACTCTCAATTTCATCGCTCCTCAACAGCTGCTCTGCAACTTCTGCAGGAGTGATCTCAACTGTTTGAATCAAATCTTCAATTTCTTCAAATAACCTGTGATCTTTAATCCCAAGGTAATTAGCAGCGAGAACCCTGAATCCACAAGGCGTGCAATAGGACATGTGGATATGGACATCCATGCGTCCTGGTCTCAATAATGCTGTGTCTAGCTTGTCCTTGTGATTAGTAGTAAACACTATTATCCGTTCATCCCCGGAACTTGACCATAACCCATCTAGGAAATTTAGGAATCCTGACAATGTAACCTGTCCAAGATTCAAAAGCCATTCGCTAAAACAATCGATAAAAAAAGATTGAAAATAAAGCATTGCCATTAACAAAAACAGGGGAAACCAAAAAGGAAGGACACAATAATATATAGCAAGAGGGCAAACCTGGTTTTCTTGTGGATGATCATGATTTTGTGCAGCTCTTGATTGTGCCAACCGATCATGAAACTCAACTGTACAATCTATGTCTTCCACCACTAGTACGGATCTATTGGCAGTGCCCACAAGCAACCTCTTAAGGTCAGAATTCGACCTTATCTCAGTTAATTCCAAGTCGTAAATATCAAAGTTCAAGTAATTCGCCATCGCAGCGATCAAGCTCGATTTACCGGTCCCAGGAGGTCCGTACAATAAGTACCCTCTTTTCCAAGCTTTACCGACTTTCCTGTAGTAATCTTTCCTCTTCACAAACATTTCAAGATCTTTCAAGATCGTATCCTTAACTTTTGTATCCAGAGCCAGGGTATCAAAAGTGGAAGGATGATCAAGATTAACAGGTTGCCACGCATCAGCTGGATTTCCATACATCATGTTCTGGTCAACTGTGAAAATTCTGAGTGTTTTCTTATCTAGCATTATAGTTTTTCCTTCTTTGACAATGTAGGGAAAGTAAGATTGAAGAACCATGTCTTTGTGTTTCTTGTGAAAACTGACCTCAAATGATCTTGTTTCTGACATCAATGAGGAGTTAAAATCAAGACGACCGTGAAAGCCTGCTCTTTCAACTTGTCTGCAAACTAGAACCCACCTGAATTTGACACTTGGAAAACATCTACTATCTCTTCTCCTTGTTCCATTTTCACAATAAAGTTATTCTCTTTCTCTGGTTTACTCACTTTGAGTCGTTGGGTCGATGGAGAAATCTTACTAGCCAGGTAAATATTGGCGGTCTCGTAGATTTCATTGTTGACAAGTCCATCGTGTTCATCGACGACGATGGTGAGTTGGTTCGAGAAGCGATTGAAAAATTTGTGAAGATTAAAGAAAAAGTAGTCTTGGAACTGATGAGGCAAAAGATCTTGAGCCACTGTTCGAGCAAGCATCAACGTTCCAGCGACAGACGCGGCCGTGGTCAGGACGGTCTTTGCGGTGGCTAGCTTGGCTTCGGCTGATGAAGTGTCCATGTTCATGTGATTTTGAAAATGTGATCGTGCCAAGATGTACGTTCTCGTAAGTAAGAATAAGATATGAAAGAAAGACGAAATTGAAATCCATATATATAAAGAGTTCTTAAATCTTAATGGATGAACGGAATGCAGTTGACCGGAAAGACTAGGGAGTCTCTAGGAAGTTTCAAATCCGACAGTTTTCAGCATCTGAAAAGTCAAGAACTTGCAAGCCAAGGATTCTAAACAGGTTTCACCGTCTTAAAAGTCAAGAACATGAAAGCCATAATTTTAGATTTTGGTGAGCTAGTAATGATTTTTTTAATTTAAATGAATTTACGAGTTCGAACCGTTTTCATATATATAATCGTTTAAAATTTAAGACTATAATTTTATTTTTTATAAGAGACTTACCTGACTTAAACAAGAATTAGAATAGATACGGATGACTTAAAAGTATCTGTTTAAACTAAGTGACCAAGTCTCAAGAACTTGTGAACATGGCTTGTCGATGGGTCGTGCAGACTTTTGAAGTTGAACCCCGTGCCAGATCACACAATTTGACCAAGTCTCAAGAACTTGTGTAGGGACCTTTGGAAGCCATTTTCTTCAACAAATGGAGACTTGGTCAAGTGATGTGAACATGGCTTGTCGGTCGGTGGGTCGTGCAGACTTTTCTTCTTTATTCATGGTCAAAGTTTGTAGCGTTCTTCAATATTGATGAATTAATAAATTACATCGTGAGCTGGTAAGCTTTGAGTCAAGAAAACATAAAATCCATGGGCCTTTGGCCATTTGGACTTGCCTTCCCTCGAAGGTAATAAACTAAACTACAAACTCATGGGCTTCATTGCTTGTGTTATTATTCTTATTCATAATATTGCAAAGCTTGATGATATTATTATAGAGGCCCACTGGGACAATAATAAGAAGAAACTGCCATAGCAATCACTTAGATGTTCCTCTCCTTTCTCATGACAAAAACATGTACCCGATTCAAACAGCTTTTCAGCTTCATATCCACCACTAGAGTCCAGAGTCCAGAGTCCAGATTGTATGTATATAGGTATGCATGTATGTTGTATAAATATAATCTGTAATCCAAAAATGTATATTTCAGCCTGAATGCTGGCAACTTCTTGCAGGGCAACACATGGCATTACCTAAGCAATGGGCCTGAGGTCGAGGCACTTATAATGGCAGTTATAGTATTCACCCGTAATCATGACTGGTGACCACATCATTTCAGTCTCAATCTGTGCTTGCTAAATTTTAGCCCCGTTCAGGTTCAGGACTGGAGTTATCAACTATTTTACACCAGTGCGCGCTGGCGCTGCCTCTTTCATACAGTAGTTTGAGAGTTAGTCTTTCAATCTTCATTTTCTATTTTCTTCCAATTTCATCCTGACTTTTGTGTCGTGTTATTTCTGTATTAGTTCTTACATACCCCAACTATTATTGTATTAAAATTCCAGCCTAATTTAATTATGAAATAGAATAATTAATTATTTGACAATAATTGGGACGATATCTATTCTTGTTTTTGTGTAAAAAACAAAAGCACAAATTCAAGAATCAAAATATGAGATTGACAACAAAAGAAGACTGATATTACAAATTGTTATCATGAAATGGATTCATTAGTCACAGAGCACTACCTCGAATGGAGGTTCCCATCTGAGTTTTGAGCACTAATATAAAAGGAAAATGCATTTTGGAAAACAAAATATATCAACTGAAAGTACCACAGTTCAACATTCTTAAAACCTTTTCCAAAGTGGTCCTTCTTCCTTTTTTCCTAAATGCCAATTGCAATCTGAAGCAACCCAAGCCATGCCCACTAAGGCCTAATTCAACATCACCGCTTTGGCCTTTCCAACTATCTGTAATTCCTGTTATCTGGCATCTGATATGTTGCCAGGGGAACAGTAAGGTCTTAAATTGTGGCTTACAGATGCAATTGTTACAAGTTTAAGCTACTTTGTATCTGGTTTATGGTGATTGTCAGTATTGTTGTTGACGCCAACTATGGTATAGATAGTTTTAACATGTATATTAACATTAATCGTAATTATTACAATTTAGCTTTTTAAAATCCTAACTTAAATCGATCTAAGTGCTTGATTTAAATTCAATAACTTATCCAAAAATTTAATTAACATAATCATTAAAATGATTTCAAGAATTAATTTAATGTAGTAAGAGCGATTATTAAAAAAAAAAATCGGAAACTGCTGATGCAATATAATGCAAGAGAGTAGTATGTCCAAAAACTTGTACTAGCTAGAGACGACAGTAGCATTTTGGAACCTTCTGTTGGGAGCATCTTAGCATTTGCCTAAACCCGTATTTTTTATTTGATGCATGTCTCCATCATAATTACAATAAAGTAAAGGCAAGATTAGCCTAATCTACTGTTTTATTGGTTCAAAGATGGTCTCAGCTCAACTAATAAGTCCAAACCCCAATTTTCTCTTTTTTTTTAAAGAGGGAACAAAGAGATCGTCTTCTACTAACATGAATCTTACCATCTGAGTGCCTAAAGATGCCCTCTAAGATGCTATGCACATAAAAAGAAATGTTGGCAGTTGGCACCTTTTTGGGTTTTGTCTCCTTAAGGCGTAGGTTCTTTTCCTTGTATAAAAAAGGGATCATAGAGGCGATGTGAACACTACAACCAGAAGAAGTTTTCCTTAAAACACATATTGGTGTTGGAAAAAAGTTGATGATGTTGAAACTAGCTGAGAAAGATCTTGTCTTCCTTGTAAAGGAAAACTATGATCTAATCGCTGTTGCATTTTTTTCAGTAGCAATAACTTATGTTCTATTCAAAACTTTGAGAAGAGCCTCAGGAGTTGATCACGGAGAAGGCATCCCTGGCAGCCTTGGATTGCCTTTTTTAGGTGAAACGTTCTCGTTTCTTTCTGCCACAAATAGCACCAGAGGTTGCTATGACTTTGTCAGACTCCGACGATCATGGTTAGTGATAAATTTTTACCAATCTCTTTTGTTCTGATATATGTTTTCCAGGTCAATAATCAAGATCCGGCTCTTTTTCCACAGTTTTAACTGTGTTTCTTTATATAGATATAACATGAGATACTTCCCAAGTTTTTATATATGTCACCAACACTCAGAAGGACAGTTCATTTCTTTCCTCATTTCCTTGTTTTCTGATACGTACTTATGAGGACAAAACCACTTACAATGGTCCCTAAGCTTTATAATTAAGTCTCGCTTTGAGCCTGAGGACCTCATAATTCGATGTTAGGATCCCCGGAGTCCAATTCATTTGATTAGTTGTGATGCAATATATAAAGACAATACAAGGAACCTAGCACACGTAAGCTGCACTCATCTAGCTAAAACATATGCTTGATGAGTTGGGTAAGTTTCTTACGATATGCACGTTAATAACTACAATTCTCAATCGTAAGAAAAGGGGCAGTTATGCTGATGCTCATAATCCCAATTAAAGAACTCAATTATCCTAACTGATTGTGAATAATATTTTCAATTCACCGATCTATGAAGATTAACAACCAAGGTGCTCTTATGTAATGTTGTGTGAGTAAGCATATATAGCTTTAACAATATCCAAATAAATTATTGGACGTTGTTGGTTACATTAATTGAATCATGAAAAGTAAACGAGAGTGGGAAATAATTTAACAAGAGTGGAACATAATCCTTGTTTCTTTCTGGGGGAGAACAAATGCCTGCAGCTCTTCGTCTAACTTGGCCTTTTTAAGAAGAATATATATGCCCTGGAAAAAACTTGTGCTGTCTTTTATTTTTGATTTCATATCTTTGCAGTCCTGTACTTTTATTGGTTTAATACGCTTGAAAAGGTGAAGAAATAGAACAATTACTAATCCAAGGATGAGATTCCCATACTCTAGTAAATATATATAAATGTTAGTCACATTTAGTCTACTAATTCGGTGATTCATAATTATGTACCTAAACAGCGAGAGAAGATTAGCAAAGGCCTATGCGGTCCAATGTTGAAAACAAATTTGATTAACGCCAAAAGTTTCATATTTACTAATACTAAAATAAGTTATCCTAAGATATGGAAATTAACATCACAATTAATGATTGTTACAAGACATACTATTTACACTTCTATTCATTTCCAACTAATAACTCTACATTTAAGTTTTTACGTACAATATACTAATTTACTTTTAGAAGGAATTGCAGAGATTCTAATATGACATATGAATTGCAAAATAAGCTGTAGCTAAAAGAGCATGACTTGCGTTTATCAACATTAAAGATTTCTTTTACTAAATTTTAGTATAGTTATATGTGTCGTTCGTCTTCTCTCTATAGATTCTGGCTAGTGCTACCTAAGACGCACGTCCATTTGGGTATATCCTATCAATATATTTACCAATTACGCCTCATGCTTTGCTGTTTCTTTTTTGCACGTCCACTGCTTTTTTTTTTTTTTTTACACGAGTACACAAGAACTGATTACATATTTGAAACAGGTATGGGAAGTGGTTCAGGACCAGGATATTTGGAAAGATTCACGTGTTTGTTCCAAGTACGGAGGGTGCAAGGAAGATATTCTCCAGTGACTTCGCGGATTTCAACAAGGGTTATGTTAAATCAATGGCGGACGCCGTTGGACAGAAGAGCTTGCTTTGTGTACCCCAAGAGAGTCATAAAAGGATTAGACGCCTCCTCTCTGACCCTTTCTCTATGCCTTCTTTGTCTAAGTTTGTCTCCAAGTTCGATCAGATGTTGTCTCAGAGGCTTAAGAAAGTTGCAGAAGTTGGCAAAAGCTTTATGGTTCTTGACTTCAGCATGAAGGTAAATAAATAATATGAAACGGATTCTTTCACCTCATTTAGTTTGGCTTGTAAGTGGTATTATTTCTGTTTTATTTGTTGCGCTTTTCTCTATTTAAGTGTTGTCTAAGCTTCTAGCCAGTCACAATTATCATAGTTTCTATTTCTTGCCAACACTCGGAAAGATGAATGCTAAAGTCATTAAGTTGAGAAAGTTAAGAGTAGGGTTGATCTTCTATTCTCGATCTTTTTAGTCCCATTTAGTTACTGTTGTCGAAAGAAACATCTAATAAGCATAATTGCTAGAACTTAGTATTACTAGTTTCCTGAAACTTGCTGCCCTTCACCATGTAGATTTCACATGTTAACACTGTCAGTTACTGCAGGTCTGGATTTAAGCCAGAAGCTACCTTTCATGCTTAACAACATATTTTGAATCGAGAAGAGAAGTTAGAAAATCTTGAATGGTGGCTTGAAGCCGGATGAACTATCTTGTAGCGATTTAATCTGGTAGAATGATACATAGACTAATCAAGTTAACATTTGTTTGCAGATGACTTTTGATGCGATGTGCAATATGCTCTTGAGTATTAGCGATGAATCCTTGTTACGGGGGATAGAGAAAGATTGCACTGCTGTTTCAGATGCCATGTTATCATTTCCTGTCATGATTCCTGGAACCAGATACTACAAAGGCCTCAAGGTATGCATGGGATTTAAATGAAGGAGAGGTTTTATGTTAAATCATAGCTCACATATGTATGATGGGTGACTACAGGCCCGCCAAAGGCTCATGGAGACCTTCGGAGGGATAATAGCGAAAAGACGAAATGGAACGGAGCATCAGGATGATTTCCTGCAATCCATGTTACAAAGAGATTCATACCCTTCAAGCGAAAAACTTGATGACGCAGAGATCATGGATAACCTGTTAACATTGATAATCGCCGGCCAGACCACAACTGCTGCTGCTATGATGTGGAGCGTCAAGTTCCTGGATGAGAATAAAGAAGCACAAGACAACCTCAGGGTGAGATTGTTTAGCCAACTAATTAGCAAAACCGGCAATACAAAATTATCAACAAGAAGAAGTGTTAACAGCGACTAGAATGAATCAAAATGAAGACAAAGAGGTTTTCTTTTTCTCCCCGCCCCCTCTTAATTAGTAAAAAGAAAAAAGAAGAGGAATTTCACTGTTCTGGTACATGTCAGTAATAAAAGTCCGAGCCTAGATCTCTGTCTATTATTATGATGTTTTATTGTGTCCAATAAATTTCAACTGTTTATTTATGTGAGTCTTGTGTAGTTCTCGCATGAATCTTATAAAATAAATAATTGAAATTTCATGAAACAGAATAAGACAGGTAATATTAGATAGAAAATCTTAATTCTAAAAGTCCATATCTTTAGATAAGAGAAAAGGCACGTTGACCAGTAGTTTCATTCGTTTATTGTCTTGCATATAATTCCAAGCATCTCTTTCATTCTATCCTAACTAGCTTTGTTTCACATTATTTACATAATGGGATTATGACTAATAACCTTATTTGTTCTCAGGAAGAACAACTCGTTATTGGCAAAAATAAGGGAGAAGGATACTCGCTTGCCCTGGAAGATCTTAACGGCATGTCTTTCGGCTTAAAGGTCAGAGTTTCAAAACCGTATGGCAACATCTATTCTGGGAAGTCCTGATGAAAATATAATGGATGTATGACAATTATTAATTTTTTTATAGCAAAACTATCCTCTAGAATTAGATATATCTTATACGCACATATATAGGGTATGAAATGACTTTTATTTCATATTCCGTCCAGGTTGTGAAAGAAACATTGAGAATGTCAAATGTCCTATTATGGTTTCCGCGAGTTGCACTAAATGATTGTACAATTGACGGCAAGTTTCTCCACATCTTAACTCATGTCAGATCAGAAGTGCTTATCCAAAAAAAAAACAAACAAACAAATAAAAACCTCCATTTTCAATTCTGGACGCTTTTACCATATCTGGTCATGAACTTCTGAAGTCATGCGTATTTTCAGGTTTTGAGATAAAGAAAGGTTGGCATGTAAACATCGATGCAACTTGTATACACTACGATCCAGAATTGTACAAGGACCCTTTGCAATTCAACCCTTCCAGATTCGAGGTATGTTATAACAAGTTTTTTGGTTCTGTGGTATCCCCATCATGGCATCATGAATCATCCCTAAGTAAGACAACTCGGTTTTGAGTCCTGAAACGGCTAACAGATAAATCTGAACAATGCAAAGTTACCAACCGTGATTTCATGCTTCAGGAAATGCAAAAACCATACAGTTTTATAGCTTTTGGGTCGGGACCTCGGACATGTTTAGGAATGAACATGGCGAAAGTGACAATGTTGGTGTTCCTGCACAGGCTGTCCAGTGGATACATGTGAGTGGACCTGCGAGTTTTGTGCATTGTGTACCATGTTATGTTCCTTTTTAAGTTTGTATATGATGTTTTGCTTTTTTCCCATTACGTAGGTGGACAGTTGATGATATGGATTCCAGCCTAGAAAAGAAGGCGCATATTCCCAGACTGAGAAGTGGCTGTCCCATTACCTTGAAGGCCTTCAGCTGATGGGAGATTCAAGCAAATGCTTGGATTGGGATTTGGGATTTGGGATGTTAGTCCCCATGTCAAAGGTCTGACGTTGCCAGGCGTCTTTAGCAGGACCAAAGAACTAGAGCTACGTAGAACATTGTTGTTTTTATACAGAATCTGCATCTGTCTATAGATCTATATCAAACTTATTAGAACATTTTATGATATATAGGATTTTTGCAATTTAAATTTCATGTTATTTACAATGTTTTAAAAATCGGACCGGGCCGTTCGGTCCGATCGGAAAAAGTTTGAACTGTTCAGTGATCCGGTTCGGTTTCACTTAATAACCTCTCTATATAAAAAACGAACGGTTCAACCTTTTTTGGTCGAACCGAACCGGTCCGGTTTTAAACCCTTGTTTTCTATAACACCACCTCCTTTAGATTCGTTCAGGCTGCTGCTTTCACCTTTTGAAACCCTCAAATGTCCTTCAAATTGAATCAAACTCGTATCCTCCGCATCAGAACTAAATCCGCCAACATCCTCAATTTTTTGATTCAGAGTTTCTCTAACTTCACAACCACAACCAGCTTGACCACAATCCGAATCAAAAACATGCTTAAGTAACCAAAAATGGTACCGGGCATCAATGTTAACGTCAGTTACCGTAGTTACAGAAACATATCGAAGTCCTAGTTTCGCTATCCTGGAAGAATTGAGAGGGTGTTTGCTCTCAAGAATGTGTTGAAGAATGGTAAC
>JANTPM010000246.1:9796204-9808318 GCA_025434745.1 Erythroxylum divaricatum | reverse complement strand
TCTAAACCATCTTTTCTATTCCTTTTAAATTTCAAGGATTCTCCTTTGCTTTACACATAACTAATTGCCAATAATTTCTCATTTAATAGTCCTAGCTTATAGAAAGATTCAGGGTCCAACAATAAAAGGTTAATTATCTAAGGGTTTTAAGGGGATTCATCACCTAGGAGCTAATTGTTGATATTTATTTTTTCTAAATGATTTATTTGTTATATGCTCATTATTTTCCTATTTATTTTAATTTTTTAAGGTTTATTAGTTTATTTTCTTAATTAAAAACCAACATTCAATTCTTAAACTAGATAACAGGAGAAAGGTAATTACTAATGCTCATTGTCTTTGTGAGATTGACTTGTACTTGCTAATACTAACTACAACTACATCATGCACTTACAGTAAAATTAATATTGGTAAAGAAATAACCAATCAGCTGACTAACCTTTCTATTATCTTAGAAATGTAACTTAACATTTTGAAAGTTGGGTTGGAGACATAGGGGCCTGAGATAGTTCCAATTTTCATAGCAAATCCAAACAATGTTTCCTTCCCTGTACTTAAATTTATCAACAATTGAAGATTTTTTTATGAGCTTTAGGAGTTAATATATTGTCCAAGAAGTGTCTTTCCTAGGTTTGATGATCTCAAAGTTTTTATTCTTTAGGTAGTGACCATTAATCCATTTGACCTGTAATGATTCCTTACCATTGAGCAATCTCTATATTCATTTAGACAACAAGACTTTATTGAATGTATATATATATTGATTACCTAATCCACCTCTTTCTTAGGTAAACAAAATGTACTCCAACTCACTTCAGGATGTGGTTTCTTGTATCCACCACCTGTCTAAGGGGAGTTCCTTATTAACTCCTCTAAATTATTGTAGAGCTTCTTAGTTTGGAAAAGATAAGAAGACCAGTAGGTAGAGAGACTACTAAGGACTAAAATAACTAGTTAGAGTCTCTTTGTATAAGTTAAAATTTTTATTGCACTAGCTATTGATTCTCCTTTTGACCATAAAAAAAGAGGTTAATAGTCCAATTTGTGATTCTTTTCAATTGATAGGTATTACTATTTAGATAAAAGGAGGTCCCTAAAGCTCAAGCTAGTTATTTCCATCAGGGAATTAGTAGAACTTAAAGCTTCATATCAAAGCGTGATGAAACTTTTATCTTGTTGATGCTTAACCCTAACATATTTATGAAAGATTCTAGTGAATAATTAAAAAGAAACTGACATGGAATTAGCCCCACAGTAAAGAAATAAGTAATCTATAAAGGTTAGCTTAAGGATCCTTAACTGCTTATATTTCTTATGAAATATGAATCCCCTCTCCCTATTAATTTTATGCATCGTTAGTCTTAAAAACACTTTAGTTGTAATGGTGAATAGTTAAAGGGAGAGAGGATCCCCATGTCTTGTTTCTCTAGCCACCCTAAATAGATTTAAAGCGTCACCATTGATTACTACATTGTATACTGGGGTAGTAATACATTGAGTTATCTAATTAATAATGAGGGATAGGAAACCAAAAGACTTTATATCAAATCTTGATAAGTGCAAATTGTATCGTGTGTTTTAAGGCATAGTTTAATATGTGTTTAGTTGTTAATTCAATCATTTAGTATGTGTTTAGGTTATAATTGTGTTAGTTTGTTAATTATTTATGTTTTAAGTTTCTTATAGGTTAGTACAAGTTTTTAAGCTTAATTATTATATTTTTATGGTACCTTGATGTGTTTGCTAGTGTTTCAGAATCAACATCCAAAAAAGGAGAAGTTTCAAAGACATTGGGGCTGAAACAAATAGGTCACGATTATGACAAAAGCACTAGATTCAGCCCACGATCATAGCCTGAATGTCACGACCGTGACAAAAGCTCAAGGAATGACCCACAATCGTGGCCTGCATGCCACAATCATAACAGAAGGCTCGAATGTGGCCCATGATAATGGCCTGTAAGGCTATGGTCATGGCCTATGTTGATTCTCAAAAACGTCAAATTTTAAGGGAATTTTTAGACCTTTCAGAACCCAAAAAAAATCCTAAGACTGCTTAGAACACAGAAAGATATTTAAAGAACAAGAAAAAGAGGAAGAGGGAGCTTTTGCATCAGCCACCTTGAGAAACCCTAAAGAGAAGTCATTGAGAGATTAAGGAAAAAAAAGAAGGAAGAGAGAAGAGGAGAAAAAACTTACTCAACGTACTTCTCAGATCAGGAGGTTTTCCAACATTGCTACCTCCCATCCTCCATTAGATTGTATTTCCTATTTGCTTTGAGTTTTATCAATGCATAGAATTGGATTGAATAGTTGATGATAGGATCTAGAATGTCGAGGAAGTTCTAAACTCACCCTTGGAGTTTTATTCTTGAATTAATGAAATCTTATTGTTTGTGTTTATTGGAATTGTTGTGGTTTGATTCTGCGATTACTTAATTCGGTAATAAACTGAGAGGACGAATTGAGTGAAAAATGATTAAATTGGACTAACAAAAGTTAGGTGATTTAATATAACAAGAATTGAATCAAATCGAGAAATTGTGCGAAGAAAGATCTTGCATAGGTTTCCAATAGTTTAATAGAGAACTTCAGAACTAATTAAGGTTTTGGATTGGTTGTAAATTGAGAGATTTTGAACTCTATAATTTGATTATGGTTAATGATTATAAATTGAGAGAAAGTAATCCACCTTAGGATAGTCTAGAACTAACAATCTGATAATTCATAATTAGTTAGGTTAGCATTAAGGATAGGTAAAATTCCCTCTCTCTCAATTGGTCATTTCTTTCAATTGATTCTTAGGTGTACTGCAATTACTTAATAATTAGTATATTCTTATTTGATTCTTAAATTGATTAATTTAATTAAATTCTCATTTTTAGTTTCGTTGCATTTTGGATTCTGTTATTATTTTTGGCCTTAGATTTTAAGATTAGATTAACTCCCTCCTTGTGGGATCGATACTTTTGGTACTAAGCTAATGAACCATGCACTTATGAATTATCAGAGGTTAATATTAAAAATTATAGACAACAAATGCCCTATCAAAACAATATAAAGTGTCAAAACCTTTGTGAATATTAATTTTCATCACATAGTTTTTCCGTAAGTCGTATAAGTTGTAGCCAACATTTTGAAACCTAGACCTGTAACACCCCACTCCCGCAAGACCCAAACCCGATATCGATGGTGATATCCGAGTCCGTGCCCCGCGAAGGTGGCATACTACAACATTCATTCAAAACTCAGTATGAACTTTATGTTTTGGTATGATGTGGTAAATTGAACTGAATTTTTTAGAAAGGAAACAGTGTGGAATTTCCATGATATGATACTGAAATCAAATGGGTCATAATTGAACAATTGGGTGAAAAGTTAGATTCTGTCATAAGAATAAGGGTATTGTCTCAATGTTATAGTGTTCATAGAATGAAAAGTGGGTTTCGAGGCAAAGATAGTGAAATTGGGGTTTAGCGCCGAGAATGTCACGAATATGCATCGTATATTTTTGCATTTCAGCATGTGCATTTGTGAACCTTTCTGATTGTGCTTTTGGTAATATGGGTAATTATTTGACTGTTATAGAGGCACCGTTGGAACGAAATTCCTCGGATATTGCTGAGACTTCCAAGTAGTAGCTCGGAAGTTACAGGTGAGTAACCTAATTGGTTCCTCAATGTCTAATTGTTTATAGTTCTGTACTAATAATTCTGTAGAGAATAATGGTGTTTATGTGAAAACTGATTATGACTGAAATGTCGGACCGAAGGTCCGAAGGAATGGGAATTGGACATTGAAGTGTAAACTGGCTGTGAATGTAAAAAATTGTGACTGTATGAAAATCTGTATGATTGAGAATGATATGTTTGATTCGGATAAATTGGATTGGACTGCAATGTGATTTTGTGACTGTATGATATTATGTATATTTTGATAAATGGGTTTTAGTGGCAATGTGATTGGTGATATATTGGGCATATTGCATTCATACACAAATACATAAACGGATAATAATAGTTGTGACCTGAGTTGCCACTGATACTGAAACGAGCCTCGAGCTCGAAGGGAGTTAGTGCATACCCAGAGGGCTCTTTTACTCCCTAGACGCGTCTACTGAATGCTGTCCATTGTTTAAGCGCTCGGTCACAACACTGTAATAAAATGGGAAAGAGTCACATATGCATTGCATACTCATTGTGATGGATTGAATGCATTGAATGGGAAATAGGCAAGGGTGCAAGATACAATTGTGATAACTGATTTGCGAAATTTCTGAGTTCTGTGATTGCATGAGAATCTGTAAATTGCTATATGGTTTTCTGAATGTGTTATTGTGATATGTTGTACGCTATTTGCGTAATGTATGAATTGAGTGAACCATCGATGATGGTTTCTCATTGAGTTCGCAAACTCACCCAAAATTGCATCTATTTTTCAGGATCGATAGATTAGACTCCTAGCTCCAGAGATAGACTTTTCCTACCGTGTGAGCTCGTTGGCAAGAGAAGTGATGGCACACAGGTCGGTCAGCTAGGATTTATTTTGAGGATGACTTAGTATAGACTTTTGTATCATATTCCTTTTTGGAGTAATGTTTTTAGGCCGTAGGAAACTGATAGACTTGTCTATATTTCTGTTTAGTGATATGAAATGAAAAGGTATTTTTGTGGTTTTTAAAATATAGTGATTTTTATATCGCGGTTTTATTTCATTGATGCCATGTGGATTTTAGTAGTGATCATTCGTGGTGTACCCTTATTGTCGGATATGTATCGGAATGACCCACGGATGTCCCGGTGCGTATCCTACGGTATGGGGGCAATACATTATTAGTGAAGTTTGTGAAGGAGATTGATCATCTTGTTGTTCTTGTAAATCTAGGTTATCGTCAACTTTAACATCAAAAAACATTCCTTGAATGTTCTTTTCTTCTTTGTTCCATCTCCAGTAATGTATTTCATCGAACTCAACATCTCTTGAAATGATCACCTTCTTGGTTAAGGCGTTATACAATTTATATGTTTTAATCTTGTTGTCGTAGGTAATGAAAATGCATTTCTCCCCTTTATAATCCAACTTTTTTCTTTTTTAGGTCAGGAATACGGGCATATGCAATGTATCCAAAATTCCTGAGATGTCCAACACCTAATTTGCTTCCACTCCACGTTTTCTTGGGTTTCATAAATCTGATGCTTTTTATTGGACAACGATTTAGCAAATAAACTATACATACAATAGTTTCAACCCACAAACTCTTTGGTAAATGCTTTTCCTTGAACATACTCCTTGCCATATCAAGAATTGTGCGATTCTTTCTTTCAGCTACACCATTTTGTTGTGATGCATATCTTGTTGTCCACTGATGAATGACTCCATGTGCATTGTAAGAATTCTCGAACAATTTTAAGGTTTACTCGCCTCCTCTATCGGATCTTAGTATTTTCAGATATTGTCTACTTTGTTTTTTGACTATCACTTTGAACTCTTTAAACTTATCAAGTGCCTCTGATTTTTTCTTTCAAAATATACACCCAACATTTTTTTTCTAAAATTATCAATAAAAGTTAAATAGTATCTGTTTCCTCCAGTTGTTGGCACGTTAAATGAACCAACAATATCTGTGTGGACAATCTCTAGCGACCTTTTAGCTCTCCATGATTTTCCAGTTTCAAACTGTTGTCTGTGATGCTTTCTAATGCAGGCTTCACACAATTGCTTTGGTTGATCAATTTCTAGTAATCAGTTTACCATCTTTGACTTTGATAATAATTTTAATCCAGTAAAACTGAGATGAGTGAACCTCAAATGCCACAACCAGGATTCATCTTTGATGACTAATTTCATGCAATTTATCAACTCATTTTGAACTTCAAGTGTGAAAAGACGATTCTTCTTCATCTTTACTCTTACGATCAATTCTCCCTTCTTATTCCAGATGGTGAGATATCCATTTTTTTAATAATATGACAAATTTCTTTTCTAAGAGTTGCCTGAGGCTGATGATGTTGCTTTTCAAAGCAGGTACATAATAAATATTAGGAATATATTTCTTTTCTTTATTTTTCAAAGTAATTGTGATTTCACCTTTGCCTCTGGACGGAATCTTTGTTGAATCAACAAATGTAACTTAACCACGAACTGTCTCATCTATGTTTGTGAACGACTCTTTATGACCACACATGTGGTTGTCAGCACTAGTGTCTAGATACCAAACATTGTTGTTGCTTTGCCCATTTACTCGTAACTAGAGAAGCATAGCAACGTTATCTTTCTTGTCTTCTGCTTATGCAAAATGACTTCTTTCTTATGCCTCAAGATTCGATTTGCACTCGTAACTAAATGACCATATTTATTACAATTATAAGACCGCACTTAAGATTTATCTCTTCTTTGTTGAAATTTGCCTTAACCTCTGTTTCCATAACCTCTTCCACGACCATATGCTATATTTCCTTCATTTGTATTTTCTATTTCAAAAAATTATCGGCCACGGCCACATCCACCTCGGTTGTTCCATCGACTATGTCCCACTTGGTAGCCACCTTTGTAGCCAACTTGACTTCCTTTGTCCTGTCTTTGGCTGCTGCTTGCTTGATTTTCACTTACTGATAGTTTTCTTTGCAAGACTTTCTCCAGGTTGCCAATATTATCATTCCAGATCATTCTTTGCTCATGTGTTTGGAGAGAACCAATGACTTCATCGATCAAAAGTTCTGACAAATCTTTTGATTCTTCGATTGTGGCAATGACGTAGTCAAATTTGCATGTAAGCGAGCGCAAAAGCTTTTCCATTACTCGAACATTGTCTAGATTTTTACCGTTTCTTTTCATTTCATTAGCCACCGTTTTCAAACGAGTGACATAATCACTAATATTTTCTGAGCTTTGCATTTTTAGTATCTCAAACTTAGCTCTAAGTGATTGAAGACGTACCTTTTTAGCTTTTTCGACTCCTTGGAAAGATTTTTGCAAAATCTCCCATACTTCTTTTGAAGTCTTTGCATCTGAAATTTTCTCAAATGTGGCTTCATCAACACCTTGAAAGATAAAGAACAATGTCTTCTTATCTTTCTTTCGAATTTCTTTCAACGTCTTTTTCTCGGCATCTGATAAATCGATTCGACAGCTGCATCGACAATATCCCATAAATCATGAGAACCAAGCATCACTCTAATTTGTCCTTGTTAATTTCGAAACTTGAGGTTGGATCAAGTTAGCCATTATTTCATTAATTCACGAACAAACAAACTTTTGTTCTGATACTACTTGTTGGAAGCTTGATAGGCTCCATAGAAAAATATGAAAATATTAAAAAAAATTTCCTAGATTTTGCAAGAGTTACGACTCTTGTTCTTTCTTTCTCACGTTGCACACTCTTTTTTTCACAATATGCTACTGCAGTCTTTTATTTCTTTCTTCATTCACTTAAAGTACAAGAGATGGGAATAGCCTTTATATACGCATGCTTAAACCAACATGGGACAAGTAATAAATGAGGGCTATAACAAGTGTCCCTGCGTGTTCTAAACACAGCAAATTACCAGTAACACTTTTTTTTTTGTTTACAAAGGAAAAAAAAGCTCAAAACTCTAACAATCTAACTAGTGCATTGCTATGTAGTACACTACTCCTTGCTTGTCCTGATGAATTAGTTCCAGAACCGACAACGGAGGCTCCTGAAGAAGATGTATGCTTGGGCTGGCTAGGACGCCGAGGGCGGTCAGGTTATCCATGCACTATTTCCGTTCACGTGCTTAATATACACTTCCCATACTTCCTACTATTCTTAGCTGTTAGGGAACTATTTAGGGCCACACACGTTGATTGTCAAATGTCAAAGGAAAAGAGAGTTTGCTTTCTAACAATTTACACTTCAGCATAATTTATTATAAGCTGATTAGATAAGAACCGTTAATTATGGTACACAAGAATCTTAATCCAACAAACCCAAGATTGTCGTCTACTGCGTGTAAGATTACTATGATTATGTAGACAAAGTTATCAAACCCCACCCTTGTTATGCAATTTCTTAACATGATTAAGCTTTCATCTTAATTAGTGCAAATATCTAGCTGGGTCTATATATAGAGGAGCATTTCCCTCACCACATCACAAGCACTAAAAGAGAGAGAGTGAGAGAGAAACACAGAGATAGCTACAAAGAGACATTATGGCAGTTGATCAAGTACTTCACATGAATGGCGGAATGGGAGACACAAGTTATGCCAGAAACTCACTATTACAGGTCAGGCATTTCCTGTGACGGTTGCGCTTGAAATTAACTCTCATTTCTTTGTCACAAATATTAACAAACAGCTCTAGATGCCTAGGATGTTACAACATTCTTAAATCAATGCAAGTTTTATTAACTATGTTTTTTCGTGAAACTGATTTAAGTTTTCAGTCGGAAACACAGTTAATAAAAATTGATTTACTTAGGATATAAGAATCCTACTTCCATCTAAGAACTCATCTATGACCAATGGTTGAACGCAATTTTCTTTATGTTGTCTCTCATCGTGTTTCGATTGTTATAACAAGAACAAAATATTGTTGTTCAAATCTGTCAACAACTGTTTAGATGAGAAGCAATTGATGGGTTTTGCTCCTTTTCAAACGTACAGAGAAAGGTGATATCCATGACAAAGCCAATTTCTGAGGAGGCCATTACCAATCTGTACCGTAACATGCTCCCTACGACTCTCGCCATTGCAGACTTAGGATGTTCTTCAGGACCAAACACTCTATTTGCTGTATCCGAACTTATCAAAGTTGTTCAAAAGCTCTGCCAGAGGTTAGGCCATCAAGGACCAGAGTATCAGGTGTTCTTGAATGACCTTCCAGGAAATGACTTCAACAGTATGTTCAAGTCCTTGTCAGGCTTCCAAGAAGAACTGAATAAACAAGTAGGACCAAGAATTGGGCCATGTTTCTTCACTGGAGTTCCTGGCTCTTTCTACGGCAGGCTTTTCCCTGGCAACAGTCTGCATTTTGTCCACTCCTCTTACAGTCTCATGTGGCTGTCCCAGGTAGCACTGAACTCTGCTTCATGTTCGGTTTTCTTGAAATTTAGTCTGAAATTAAAGATTTCATCTCGTACATCATCAGGTTCCTGAAGGGCTGGAGGAAAACAAGTGGAACATTTATATGGCTAGCACTAGCCCGCCAAGTGTGATTCAGGCCTACCGCGATCAATTTCAAAGAGACTTTTCGTTGTTTTTGAAGTGTCGTTCAGAGGAAGTGAGAGCAGGAGGTCGCATGGTTTTGACAATTCTGGGGAGAAAGAGTGAAGATCCATGTAGCAAAGAATGCTGCTACATATGGGAGCTTTTGGCCATGGCTCTCAAAGAAATGGTCCTAGAGGTACTTAAACTTGCTAATAGCTTTTCTCATGTTTATTATATCATTGGTACTACCTTTTGACAAATTTAGAGGTCAGGGAGAATATGTTGTTATTTCAACAACCTTTTGACGTTGGACACTCTTAGTTGCCCTTTCGTTAACTTCAAGGTTGACAAGTCCAGACCCATACCCACCGTTAGTTAATTATAAACTAATTACAGGGAAGGGACTAAGTCTAACGTATGTATCAAGACCCACCTCTTACGTTTAATTATTACTTTCTACTAAGATGATAATGAAGCCCTTCATTCAGCCACTACTTTTGAATAACATAAGCAAGACCAATTGAACCAGGCTTTTAATGTAATCAGTACTATAAGCCTTGTGGACATGAGCTTGGAAGACAGTACTGATGATTAAAACTTTTTGAGGGTGGAATTGCAAGTGATGAGATTGTTCTTGCTTTATATAGGGACTGATAGAGGAAGAGAAACTTGACACCTTCAATATTCCTCAGTACACACCATCACCGCTGGAAGTGAAAACCCAAGTTGAAAAAGAAGGGTCTTTCGACATAGATCGCTTGGAGGTCTCTCAAGTGAACTGGAACGCTTATGCAGATGAGCTAAACCTAAAAGATGCATTTGAAGACGGTGGATACAACGTAGCAAAATGCATGAGAGCTGTGGCTGAGCCATTGCTTATGAATCATTTTGGTGAGGCAATTATTGATGAGGTTTTCAGTAAGTACAAGGTCATCGTCGCAGATCGTATGGGCAAAGAGAAGACTCAATTTGTTAATGTTGTTGTGTCGCTGACTAAGGGGAGAACTGTAGTTGATTTTGATTGAATATTAATTATGTAGGAAAAAGTGCGGTCTTCTGTTGCCAGTTTGTTTATTATGATAAATAAACTACATATTATCTTATTATATTCACTCATATGATTTCCTACATAATATTCAAATGTTTATTAAAATTTACAGTTTTGTTATATAATTTTATCATATTATAATTCTTTGAATTAGATATTTTATCAAAATCTTCTTTGTATAGAATATGACTGAAGTTTTATAACTCAATTTTGAATTAATTCAAAAGTTCTAATTCAATTAGTATGGTTAAATACAAATTGTGAGGCTTCAAAGGGGCTGAAAATTATAGGCCTGGTTTAAGCTTGTCTAAAGAATGATATTGAAAGAAAGTCAGGACGCTTGGAGAATTTTGCAACAGATGTATTTTAAATTATCTTATTAGACATTAATTTAAAAGATCATTGAAATTAAATTTAAAACTTACTACCTATTATTAGTAATCAAATTAATGTTTCGGAGATACAAATTTAAGACATAACTAATAATCACTGCATCATATGTATGTTTTGGCTACGTTTTAATTTGCGACGATTATAAAATTATCGCTAAAAGTTAACTTTTGACAACGATAAATAAATTTGTTGCAATAAGTCATACATTTTGCAGCAATATTAAAAACCGTCAGTAAATGAATATATTTTACGAAGATTAAAGAAAATCGTGGCAATAGGAGTAAGTTTTCATCGCCAATATGACATATTTTTCAACGAATAAGTTTCGTCACAAGTAGCAATGGAAAATTAATATATTTTGCATCGATTATGTCGAATCGTCACAAATGGGGTTAACAAAATGAGACAGAAAAAGAATTTTGACTCCAATAATTTTTGTTTTGCAACAATTATCTAAATCGTCACATAAAGTTATGATAACCGAATATATTTTGCCATGATTGTCGAGAAGCATCGCAAAAGGTGGGACTTTTTGTGACCTTTTTAGAAATTCATCGCCAATATGTTAACATTTTGCGATGATTAGGTAAGTCAAATTGTTTTCAATGTTTTAAACATATTGTTGAAAAACATACGGTAGGTTATTTAGATTTTGAAAATATATATATTTTGGTCATAAAAAGATAATCATACCAAAAATTTTAATTTTAATATGATAATGGGGTCATAAATTTAAGTTAACAACTACATAATCATTAATATTTATTAACAATAAAATAATAATTTATAAAATATTGAAAATGGTAGCAATATAATATAATGATACATAGTAAGTAGTACAAAATTTTAATTAGAAGTTTAACAATTCTTACAAACATACAACAAAAACAATAATAACAACAAAAACCAGTATGAATATCGTTGATACGCGGGATTTTTAGAGAAGTCCAATAATACGCAGCCTTACCCTTAAAAAGTAGAAGGGTTGTTTTCAAAATTCTTACAGACAGAACAATAAATAAAATTTTATGTTGATTCCAATAAAAAGAAAATGAAATAATTATTTTTTTTAGATTCCAAGTGATATGAGAGGCAATAAAGGTAAATGAGTTTCCTATCTCTGGATTTTCAAGAAGGTCCTTGCACGTTCGAAGGTATCAATTGAAAAAGTCAAAGATCTTCCCCCAGGTGTTGGGTTATTGACACTCTCTTCCAACAACTTCTTGGCTGTAACTAAACTAGCATAAGATACAGTGAACGAATCCTCAGATGTAATATCCGTCACTGAATGAGATGAATTGGCAGTACGATGCGTTTTATCTAAGACACAATCAGTATAGAACTCAGATAGTGATGGGTGTCGAATCCACCAAAAATAAATCCCAAACACCAAACGAAAATAAATTGCGCACAGTGATAATGGGGTTGATCCACAGAGAATGGAATAAATTGATTCTATTCAAATGCCAAAGAACGAGTGAAATTAATTAAAAAGGGGGTTTTG
>JANTPM010000246.1:9767284-9781740 GCA_025434745.1 Erythroxylum divaricatum | reverse complement strand
GATTTTTGCTTATTTTTCGATTTATAAACATATTATCCACGAGCTGTAAAGCTCACCCCCTTTCATCCCCATCTCCAGGTAATCATGAAGGGGATCGGATAAAAGAAAGACAAGACATTTGTTCGTCATGTTTGTGATTATATTTTTGTTTAAGTTGGATTATTGTAAAAATAAGAGCTTAGGCTTATGTTGGGTATTTTGGAGATTTTTATATATCTTTGTATTTTTGGTTTATGAAATTGAGGTTGTATTTGTAGCTTGAAAATGCCACTATTATTTGGTAATGAGTTTCTTTTGGAATATGTAAATGATTTATGAATTTGTATAAGGACTTGAATTATGAAATTGTGCATGGTGAATTATGGTTTGTGTAACGATTATGATTGATTGTGATATGGGTTCTGGACATCATTATTTCCTTCATTTTCACTTAGATCCAGACCCATTAGTTTCTTATAGCTCCCTTCCTTAAACCTTTTCCCAATTGGTATCCATCTTTTTCATTGTAACTTCAAAAAAGGCTTCCAATAATAATCCACTGTAACAATATCTTCATATAATGACCCATTAAATCCTAACCTCATGATGGGGATTTGTTTTGACAAATCCTTAGAGATATTCATAGTAATACATAGTCGAGCATAGCCTAACATTTTCCCTTTTGTTGTATTTTCATCCATGCATATAGGCTGCCTCAAATAACTTACCATCATACTAAGGCCTTTAGTAGTCCAATATTCCAATGGAACATTTTATAGATTAACCCACAAAGGAACTGACTTTAGCTTTTTTGTTTCAGGGTGGAACCTTGGCTGCCAGCTTTGGAAAAACAAAGAAAGGTTCATCATATGCCAAGGTCCTTCTTCCAAGACTTTAAGAGCCTGAGCTTTGGATGAAAAGGTAAATAATGCTAATTTCTTATGAACTAGCAGTACCTCTAATAGTCCCTTATTCTTCCGATTATTGGTTTCCCACTTTTGCAACATCGAAAAAGGTGACCTTCTCTCCAAAAGAAATCCACCAGAGAGGACTCCCATGATAGAGTTCCTTCTTGTAGCACTTCTAGATCTGGCGAAACAATGATTCTTCCTTGATCTTCCTTCAGGGGGAGTAGTGGAGGGCAATATCTCCTTCATCAACTATCACTTGCTCCCAACTCTTCTTGCGATTAGAGGAAGAGGAAGAGCCCTTTTCATGGAGCCTGGAGGCAGTCAAGATTGGGAGGGTAGCAATGGAAATTCAATGGGTGAGTCCGAACAAAAGAAAGGAGTTTTAGGTGCAGGAATGGTTGGCAATCAAGGAAATGGAAAGCAGAGCAGAGTCAAAAATAGTTTTTTTTAAAAAAAGTGGTTTCCAAAAGAAGGAAAACAATCAAGGCAGATTGTAGGAAATGATTAAAAAAACAATAAGCTAGAGAGGGAGGGCAGATGTCTCTGAAGAAGATGAAGTAGGTGTATGTTGAGAAAAGTGAGGGGGAAATCAAGGGCTGGGTTGAGAAAGGATTGTGAGCTGGAATAAAAGCAGGTGAATGGGCATGAGGAGTGAAGTTACTAGATAGAGGAATAAGTTGAGGGCTAGAAACGAAGCAAATGAATGAGGTTTAAGAAGAAAAATAAATGTAAAGTTGGAGTTTAGTGGGGATTGATGAAGCACCCCACTCTCATAGTGCATACCCTCGAACATACCGATATCATTCGGAAATACATACTACAAGGGTGGTGTGTTATGACGGTCAAACAATCATACTCATTAAAAAATTTTCAAACCTCACACACATATTTAGGAAATAAATAAACCTTTTTTAGCCCAATTTATTCAAAATTAATTTTAGTTGCAATTGGTACAACCATTATACAAATCATCAAAATTTTGGTAGTCACTTGGGCCGATTACAGAAACAAAACACTCTTAGTCATAATGTCACTATAAACATAATTATCCAGGTATATGAGGTATAATAATTGCAGAATACATTCTTTAATACAAAATAATGAAAAATCGATGCAGACATGAACTAATCCCAACCTCTATCTCTTACTCGAATGCATTGGCTAGATTCCAATTTGTTTAACTAGAGCTTTCTTTTAAGCTTGAAAAATAATGTTACAAATTTAGGGTGAATTTTGCGAAATCATTTAGGGGACCATTCTATATACATATCATATAACATATCAACTTATACAATCACGTATTCCATATCATTTCATTTATCATCATATAACATCACAAAACTCTTTTGTTCACAATTTTGACATTTCACATTCAAAACAGTCAAACAATTCATTTTGATCATTTAAAACATACATATCAATTATATAGGCAATGCACATGAGACTCACTTTCGATTATTACTTTGTTTTGACTAAGTGTCTTCTTACCCATATCCCTTGTGGATTCCGGGCTTGTTTCAAATATTATCCCATATCCTTTGTGGATGTTGGGCACATTAACAACTCAACTTATGGGTCTTGTGTATATTCTGAGCTTTAATCTCTTTCAGATTGGTCACTCAGGTCACAACTGTCTTTATATTATCGTGTATTCATGTAATAAAATGCATCACATGTATCTAGTCAATCAAATGTGATAAATGTTGCACATTCACATTCACTATCACAATCTCATTTACATTTGTCATTGGACCTTGATCCGACATTCAACATATATGTTGAGAATCACTTATTTCCTCATATTCACATTCAATGAGCACTTCCAATATGTATTTCATGCATCAAATGCCTCGGACAGTCAATGTTCGGAATCAACACAATCACATTCACATAATAATTTGTTGCAAAAATTTAAACAGAAAAATTATTTAAAGTAAGACTATCTAGGCCGACTCACAGTATGCTCCAGATTAGCGTTAACTTCCATGATTTAAAAACATTTGGATGTGGATGTTTTATCCTGCATAACAACATTATGCTATACACATATTTCACACAAGTTATTAATTAAACAATCACATAAACATTAGTTGTACACATATGTACATGCGTTATGTATAATGCATGCTCAATTTGACTATTCCGGGTATGTTTTCTTAATCACATCTCTTGACCATTCAAACCTTATCATTTGTATTAGTCTAGCTTATTCTTAGGTTTACACCTCAAGAACACTTGATTAATCTAATATTATAATTGAATTATTCATAATTGATTAATCTAATATTATAATTGAATTATTCATAATTTCTTTTCTAGGATAATATCCAATTCTCATTCACCTTTACTTAACACGTAGTACTCAACTCTTTTGAATCACAACTACTATTATATGAATATCTTCATTCCAATTATACTAATTTCTTTGGTACTTTCATATCAACAATTTATTCACTAAGTTATAACTTCATCAACCATTCATTCCAGCTTTTTTCAAAATAAATTTTTGGGTCAATTTTTCGTGGCCATTTTGATAAGTAAATTGAAATATTTAGGCAACACCTTCTCTAAACAAATATTCATATATGTCTTAAGTTTCTAATGAAATGAAGCTCATACAATTCAGTTTAGTATTCTACAAGTGATGCACAAAATACTTTACTATTCTCACACCATAACCATACACAATACTCATCTTTAAACTCTTAGAGACATAATTAAAATTCTATTACTTTGTGAAATTTGTAGCCATATGTCTCTATTTTAATATAAACTTGAAATAATTCCATTCAAATATCTACAAATGAAGACATAGCCAAAATACGGATGCTTGTTCAACGAAAACACCCCATTTAACAAATTCCAGGACATTTCATCATTTTCATCCTAAACTCATCAATCAATCATTATCAATCCTTTACTAATGAATTCAGATGACCATGAAATTTGGTGGAGGGGAAATATAATGTGTAGGAGCTTGTGGTTCAGATTTTAAGTCAACTGGAGGTCCGAAAAAGATGTTATGGTCAAAAGAGTGAATGGTGTTAAAATCTGTCAAATAGCAGTGCACCTTCACTGTCATGATCGTTCTTATTGATTCCTTATTATCATGATCGTGCTTGTGCATGATCCTTCACTGCCTAATTTCTCCTCTCTGTCATGATCGTGCTTGTGCACAATCATGCATTGCCTGGAGTTTCCTTTCTATCAAGATTGTGCGTAAGCACGATTGTGAACTACCTCATGTTTTCTCGATGTTCCCTCTCTGTCGCGATCGTGTTATCATGACAGATGAAACTTACCCAGGTTTTACGTATCAGCTTATTCTCATCATCCTTTCAAGATCTTTGAATCTCTAACTATCATCTTAATTCTTCCCATTTCAAGACACCACATTACACCCTTTTTCATTAGCAACAAACTCATTTTAACTTATATCTATAAAACTCGAAAATATCCATGTTAATAGACCCAAAAAAATAGAACATGCAATCCCTCCATTTATCTATTAAGACTTCTCTGCACTCTTTCTTACACCATCTTTAATGATCATTCTAACTCAAATCATCTCAACAACGAATTATGAACTATTGATCAACATTATATATGTAAAAACAAGAGATGAACATACCCAAGTTTTCTCATTCATGTTTCAACATATACATATCACCATTTTATAATCATTTAACTTCTATCTGTCAGCATATATGTCTCATTCAACAAATCATGAAGATCAATATGTTACTTATTTGTTTAAGCTTCAAGATCTTCAAGCTCTTCACGATTTCTCTTAACCCTTGCTTTCTTCTCTCACTCATGAATCATCATTCAAGGGTGGTAGGGTTGGGTCTTTAGTAAGAAATGAAGAAGACAACGAAATAGTAGTAGCAAATGAAAGGTGAAAGTAATCTTCAACGTGGATGGGTGAGAAGTGAGTATCGGGGATGAAGACAAATAAAGAAGATGAAGAAAGAAATGAAGAGAAATCAGTTAGCTAAAGAAATAAAATTAAAAACCAAATGGTTGTCTTTCATTTAGGCCATATGTAAGTGAGGTGTGTGGAAACCTTATGGTCTTCGCTTGGTCTTTTAAACTACTAGTCCATTTGTTTCCCTATTTCTAATCCAATTGTCTCTCGATTTTCCATGACACTTGTTATTAAATCCCAATGTCATTTATAAAAAGTTCTACTATCATTTGACTCTTATTTATATTACCATTTATCAATTGTTCTACTACTTGACATTTTTTCTAGTCTAAAAATACCCATAATTATCAGAAAATTCTCAAAATTGTCCAAAAATTTTAATTCACTACTTATCCACACCAACTCAATTTTTAAGACACATAATCCATAATTCACGTTATAATCACATTAAAACAATCATTATACCTGAAAATGTCAAATGAGTGCATGAAAAACTCATTGTAATGTGTCCAAAATTCTATTTCATGCGTTTGTATGTTAACATTATGCATAAGTATGAAATGCATTTTTTTAATTTCTTATTGCCATTTCTCATTTATAGAAATTTAGGTTTCTAACTCTTAATATGAAAACGAGATGTTACAATTCCCCCTTAATAAATTTTGTCCTCGAAATTCTTATCTGATTGATTAAAAAGGTAGGGGTATTTTTTCCTCATATGCTCCTCCATTCCCATTTAGCTTCATCACCCGAATAATTTTTTCTAATTGACTATAGTCAAGGAAATCATTCGTTCTTTCAAGTACTTATTCAGTTATCACATTATCTTAACTATTTCCTCAATATATTTCAAATTACTCACAATTTCACTTCCGGTATCAATAACACATATGTCAGATTATAATGATATTTCCTAAACATACCCATGTAACACTGTGTGAATCTGAAATATCTTTTATTGGTAATTCTAACTCATAAGTCAATGGTCCTATTCTCATAATAATTTCATCTGGACCATTACAATTCGAGCACAATTTATCCTTTTTTCCTAACCTGAGAACACTTTGCCAAGGTGATACTCTCAAAAACATTTCATCTTTCGCTTGCTATTTCACATCTCTTTAGTGTTAATACACTTAACTCTTATTTCTATCTCACTATGTTTCATATCTTCAGTGTTGACCCACCTAACTCGTTTATCTTTCCTGAATCACTTAACTTTTACTACAGATTCACTTCACTTATCAATAGTTTCTCGAATCAATTTTGGCCTTCAACTATTTTTAGCCCTTGTTCATCCCAATATGAAGGTTGATGACTCTTTCTGTCATATAACGCCTTATATGGTATTCTAATGGTATCACTGTGATAATGATTCTTGTGCTTAAAGTTAATTAAAACTGTGAAGGTTGATGACTCTTTCTGTCATATAACACCTTATATGGTATTCTAATGGTATCATTGTGATAATGATTCTCATGCTTAAAGTTAATTAAAACTGTACATTGATCTCATATTCCTATGAACTCCAAAGCATAAGCTTTAAGATATCTCCAACAGTTAAGACTGTTGGCAACTCATACAAGTAGTCACTTACTTCTATATCCTTAGCCGTTAAATGTTATTTTGGCATATTTCTACTAGGATGTATAGTATAGGTTGTTATTTGTGCTTTCTCTAATAATCTCTTTGCTTAATCATCTTTATCGGGTACATATACTTTTTATTTTAATCACAAAGTATTATTATCCAATTCAAACTCAAAATTTGGATTCATTTTTAATTTCTCAATAAGATTCATAAATTTTGAATCCTCAATTTTGGCTTTGTTAATCCTTTCATATGAAACTAAGCTTAATTTAATAGCTAATAATACTTTGATTTTCCTAAAATTCCACTCGACATTCTATGCTCTTTATTGCACTAGATTTAATAATTTCAATATTTAAATTTGTTCTACACTGCTATTGAATTTTCGGTTCAATGCATCATATTACAACATTAGCTTTACTGAGAAGTACTCATTTATACATCATAATCTTCAATAAACTCTATTCATTATCTTTGTCTCGCATTCAATTCTTTAATAATTACCTCAAACTTAAATAATCTACATATTTATATATAGATCCAAAATGTTTCACTGTAAATATAATGTCTCCAAGCTATCAAAGCAATTACTATTGGAACAAATACTAAATCATGTATCAATTAATCAAATCATGAGACTTTAATTGTTTCTATGTGTACAAAATCACTTTATTATGCTACAATATATTACGTCTTAATCTCTAGTACAACCATCATTGTATATTACAAAATCAACAATCTAAACAATATAAGTAACATTGGTGATATAATTTCTCAAAATTCTTTTTACATTCATTAGTTTATACGATTTATACGCTTTTCCTTAGACATTATTGTCAAAGGGCTAAGATAAATAAAAACTCCTTAACAGTCTCTGGTAGTATTCAATATACAGTTAGTTCTAGAGAACTCTGGATCTCTTATATATTTCTTGAAGTTTCTCACTTCATCATTACCTCTATTTTCTTTGGGTCTCCTAATATGCCATGTTTAGATATCATATGACCTAACATATTACTTGATCAAGCTAAAACTCACTCTTATTGAATTTGACATATAAATGTTTCTCCTTCATGATTTATAAGATTTACCTCAAATATTCAAAATATTCCTTTCACCTTTTAGAATATACTCAATTATCATCTTATGGTCACCGTCATTAATTAATCCAAGCAAGGTTGGAAAACTTTATTCATTATATCATGAATACTGACGGGGACACTTGTCAACCTAATTAGATATCGCCAAGACTCAATGCACCCATATCTGGTCCTCGAAATCTTTAAGTAATTAATTCCTCAATTAGGGTAATGATCTCTCATGTTTTCTTAGTCTCCAAATTGACTTCCTTTCTCAAATGATTTTCTCCATTCATTTGATTTCCTCTTATTGCTCATTGACTTATTATAATGCCAAACCATTCTTACTAGTTTCTTCATACATCTCAATTTATTTACAATCTTAATTTCTTGAGCTAGCAAAACATTCATCGAATCTAATTTGTATCTCCTGAACATATTTGCATAGAATATAATGTGGACATAAGTTCTCCTCACATTAGCCATAATGTCACCTCAAATTCAAGAATCCAATCATGTAGTTGGATACTTTACATCAAACAAAATGCATACACTCTCAATATCATATTCCACCTTACACCTGATTAGTTAGAAACAAGACTCCAGTATTCACTTCTTATTTGTTCCATCATTTTTCATACTTAAAAGTAAACCATCTAGTCTACTTAACCTAATTCGGTTAAATTCTTCTTTAAAAGAAGATTTTTTTCTACTATTATCTATACTGTTCATGTTATCCTTATCAATCAACTGTTTTCATCATTGCTTATCATCCATTCTTAACACCTCAAGAAGAACAATTTCTATCATGTTTGACAAGGTCATAATGATCTATTTGCCAAAACTCGATGAAGTAGTAGACATGATTATTGTAGCATATGCTTACTTGTGTATCATCAAGGTTATCCCATTCCATCCAAAGATTTATTTCCGACAAATCACTTATTTATATCTTACAATAATGATACTTTGATCTCAATTGATCCTAGATAACATTTCTCTCTTTATTCCTTCCCACAATTAGGGTGTCCCTACCACGATTAAACTTATTATATTGTCAAGCCATGATCGTGCCTTGCATTTTTTTCCTCTCATTAACACGTATACCAAGATCAATTTTACTCCAATTTTTCAGAATTTACCTCTTCTAATCTTACATCATTTCATAATAATTCAACTACAATATTGATTGCATTAACTCTCAAAACTCTACTCATTTGATTCATCATCTTTTTTCTTAATCTCTTTTATACATAATATCCTATCTTATATGCATTTCTAATTTCTCCTTACTATATATTATTTATCCCATGTAAATTCATTCATGTCTACTTCATTTCCCTTTTATTATCTCCTCATTTCCATATTATCTTTCTATTGTCATTTATTTCATCTCCCATATGTATATCCTCAACCAATTTAAAATTATAGATGCATAATCATCATGAAATTCTAATCTTAATTCCATTAATATATTCTGATGATGGATTATAACTCTTGTCACATTAATCAAACAATCATTCGAAGCTCGATTTTATCCTCTCAAGATCATAGAATATTTTGTTTTCATCCAACTTTGTTTATACACTTTAAATCTTGTCATTTCTACCATATCTTTATTTTCCTCCATCAATCTACAACAATATATCACATCTATTACACATTAAAGGATATACCATCACAGTACAATATTGATGTCAGATTCAATGATACATCCACAAATACAAATGTAGTGAATCTCTATCTATTATATCAAACCATATACTATTTTTCATTTCTAGATATCCATGAGCTTTCATTTTCTTACACTTTGATGGATCATCATTCTTCTTATTATTTCCAATTGCCCAGGCTCTTAACGAATGTTCATGCATGTGACTCATGTAAATGTGACTTAGACTGGAGATCAGTTGTTACTGTCTGCTATGACATAACTAAAATGTATGTAACTTGACATATATTTTGAAAAACGCCCATATAAGATACTAAACTTGGGTTCTGATACCAAATTGAAGCACCCCACTCTCATATTGAATATCTTCGAACATATCGATGGTATTCGAAAATACACACTACAAGGGTGGTGCGCTATGATGGTCAAACAATTATACTAATTAAAAAATTTTCAAACCTCACACACATATTTAGGAAATCAATAAACCTTTTTCGACCTAGTTTATTCAAAATCAATTTCAGTCGCATTTCAACAACCATTATACAAATCATCAGAATTTTAGTAGTCAGTTAGGCCCATTACAAAAACAAAACATGCTTAGTCGTAATGTCATCACAAATAGAATTATTTAGGTACACGAGGTACAATAAATTGCGAAATAAATTCTTTAATACAAAATAATGAAAAATCTATGTAGACGCAAACTAATCCCAACCTCTATCTCTTACTCAAATGTAGTGGCTCGACTCCAATTTGACTAACTAGAGATCTTCTTTAAGCTTGAAAAATAATGTTGCAATTTTGGGATGAGTTTTGTGAACCCAGTGAGTGGACCATCCTCAATGCCTCACTCATATCATATAACACATCAACTGTTGGGCCCCAAATATTCTTTTATTGATGTTATTAAGTATGAATTATGTTGATTGTGTGTTTATGCCTTATTTTGATTACATTGGAGAATTAGTGGATAATTGAGAACTATTTGAGTTAATTATGGAATAAATGTTTATGAAAGGATAAATTGGGTAAGGGCAATTTTGGAAGAACACTTAGGTTGGGAAGTTTAAGACCTAACATGAAGGGGCAAGATGGTCTTTGTTCATGCCATTTAACTTAAGTGATAAAAATTTAGAAGAAGAAAAGAAAAGAAAGAAGGAAAGGGAGAAAGAAGAGAAGAGAGCATCGTGAAAGTGAGGAAGGAGAAGAAGAAAAGGGAAAAGCTAGGTTTGAGGATTTTCGACGGATTGAAGCAATCTGAGGTAAGTTTAGCTCTTTTCCTTCTTGTTTGGGTTGGATGAAACCCTAATATAGTTTAGCATGTGTAGGAAAATGGTGGTTGAGTGGTTTATGAAAAATGGTTAAATCTCTTAGGGTTGATGATCATGTTGTGTTTGTTTATGATTTTGGGTTAGAATGAGCTTAGAAATGAAGTTTAAGCCATGATTTAGGGTTTAGATGTGTTGTAATTGAAGGATGGGAGGTTTAGGGTTGAAAAAAGTGAGAAAAACAAGTTACGGGAGATTTCTGGGCTCGTTCACCGCGGCGCGCCCATGCCCTCGCCACGGCGTGCCCCAGTTTTCTCGCCGCGGCGAGCGGCCAATTTCCTACGGCGACATGCTTTGGTAGTTTAGGCATAACTTTTGAAGTTCTAAATCAGTCTCTAAGAATCTTAAAATTTGGATGGAAGTTAAGCATAAAATTCTTGTTTCAGTTTTGGTTATAGTTTGAGTTGTTAAAGTATGACTTTCCGATTTCTAAACCAAATTGATTGGGATTTTGGCTATTTGATCAAGGAAATCAAGTGAGGCAAGAGGAACAAGAGGAAGCTCATTCTTAAGCAAGTTTTAAGCAAGAAATTCAAGGTGGGTTCATGTTTATAATAGAGTGAATAAGTCACTCATTGTTTTGTTCAAATCAAGAAATATTTAATGCTTTAAATTGCATCAACAATGTTGCATTAATTTGATATTGTGGAATGATTATATGTTGCTATATGATTTGCATTTATGATTATTGAAAAAGTTTCAAAAAGGGGTTTTTCCTCTTTTCAAGATATACATGCATAAATAATCATGTTTTCCAAAATGTAAGAAAAGTAAGTTTACAAGCAAGTGCCAGTTTGGCAAATCAAGTTTACAAGACTTTGAATCATGCATGCTATGTGGGTTTCTGGTAGTCCCAAGAATCGTCACATGCACGTTGACCATGAAAAGGCTTCTCCCGCCTGCCCGTTAGTGGCACGGAGCTCCCCACAAGGACTCCAACTACGATTACACAGGACTACTTCAATGGAAATGTGTAGTACGTCATGAACCCGGGCTAACGCAAACCATTATACTATGTTATGTGCTTATGATCTGTTATTATGTTTCATGATCATGAATTTTTCAAGAATCAAGCATTTCAAGAGAATGACTCATACATGCTCATTCACTATGATTTCAACAAGTACCACGACACTGAGTTATTTTTGAATACTTTTGCTTATTTCTATATTATAAATATGTTCCCACGAGCTTTATAGCTCACCCCCTTTATCTCCCCCATTCAGGTGACGAGCAAGAGACCGAGTGAGTCACGAGTTACGGCAACACTCGATTTTGTTCTATTTATGTTTTTTTTCCAGTTTTTCTTTAAGTCAAGGCTTAGTTACATTTCAGGTTTTATTGGTTCAAGAGTATCTTTGTATTTTGGCTCTTGAACTCAAGTTGTAATTTGGTTGGAAATGTTATCAAAGTTTTGTAAACTCATCTTTTGGCCAATGAATTACGAATGTGTTGGTTTCAATTAAATGAAAGCAAGTTTCAAGTGGGCCTATTGAGCTTCCAAGAATTCTTCCTTATATATATTTCACCTCACGCATAAAGCACCAGGCTCTCATGTCCGATGTTGGGTTCCGGAAACGGGGTCCAACAACCCCTCATTTAAGACTTAAACCATTTATTTTTAATTAAAAGAAGGGAGAAGAAAAGAGAAGAGAGGAGAGAAAGAAGCAAGTTTCTACCATCACCCTATTTCACCCTTCTTTTTTACTCTTCAACCTCAATCAAGGTCTTCTAATCTAATTTGGGGTCAAGGAACTCAAATCTATCATTAGATTTGAGAAATTCTTAAAGGATTTGAAGATATCACTAAAGAAATGTTTAGGTAAATTTTGTCTCATCTCTCTCTACATTATGATTTTGAATTTGGTGTTGAGATATGTTAATCATTATTTATTATAACTTAATTAGATTAATTGTTAATGATTAATAATTAATTTATCAATAAAGTATAATTTAATAAATTATTTATTTTTATATTCTAATTGGCATTATTAATCAAGTGTCACATTTTAAAGGCGATTCAAAGGCGATTGACGGGCGATTGTTTGGCGATCTCACCACAGGCGCCCATGGCCGGCATCACGCCGGCCCCTCCTCCGGCAGGCGTGCGCTCCTTCGCCCAGGCCCTCACGGGTGCCAAGCCATCCCCCCGGTTACTGCTGAAACCGCAGCCGTCTGCAGTCTCCATCGAGTCTCGGCCCCGACTGTTCAAAGGGGAACCGACGTTTCTCCTCACCAAGGCGGAGGAAGCTCAACTTGCTGCTCCGTTTAAACTAGCGTTGGTAGGCAAATTTACTAAAGGTAGATCGAAGATGGACTTTCTACGGACGTCGTTTGACAAGATCGGATTTAGGGGAAATTTTACCCTAGGCATGATCGACTTCCGACATGTCCTCATCTGTTTTGATCTTGAGGAAGATTATCAGCGTTGTTAGATGTGAGCCCTCTGGACTTTTGACAGACACATCATGCGTGTTTTCAAATGGTCTCCCGATTTCCACACCGATCACGAATCCTCTATTGTTCCAATCTGGGTCTCTTTTGCGGGATTGCCAATTCACTGCTTTAATGAGCAATACCTCCACTGGCTGGCAACAATGATCGGGGTTCCACTGAAAATCGATGTTCCCACACTTAATCTCTCTCGGCCCTCGATTGCTAGAGTGTGTATTGAAATTGACTTATTGAAAGAGCTGTCGTCTCGCTTGCGTCTGGGAACGGAAGACCATTCATATTTTCAATCAGTGCTATATGAGAATCTGCCATCATACTGTTGTTATTGTCGGAAGGTAGGTCATCGAATTGAAGATTTTTGCAATAACAAAACACTTTCTTCCTCTGCTACCAATACAGATCCCGGAACTGCTTCGGCTCCACCCCCTGCTTCTGTTCAAGTTTGGAAGGCTAAGGTCAATGTTGAATCTGGACCATCTCTTACCTGCCCGTCGGCGCCAGCCCAGGGAGATCCTCTTACCAACCCCTCCATTTCTCCAGATACCCCTGTTCTTGGGGCAGCGGTGTCCGCTAATCCTACTCCGATGACCGCAGCTCTTGCTTCTGATGCTCCCCCATCTTGCCTGCAATTGTCTTCTGATTTTGTGAATTTGCCTGCACCTGACACGACCATTGGCCATTCTGTCCACCTTGTTCCTTCTCCGTCTCAATCCCGTGATGAACCCCTAGACATGACTGATGCCAAAGTGCTTGATACAGCACCTACCTGCGCCAACTTGTCTGAACCCACCGCCCCTGATAATTTGCTCCCTGACTTATGTTTTGCATCTTCTTGAATGCTTGATAATACGGACGTCGCCATGCTGGATGTCTCTGGGGGTTCTAACCATGTAGCCACAAATGATAAGGATTTACCTACACGAATTCAGCCATCCTCTACTGCAGTTCTGCTCCCCTTGGCTCACTATGACGAGGGTCATATGCCAACTACAGTTCAAGATGATTCCTGGCTTGGTACAGATACTAGTCAACAGAATGTGGAACTTTCCCGATTGGTGCAATCTGACGGAGAATTACCTCTACCGAAACGAGGACGTCCTCCGGGCTCGAAAAATAAGAAAGTCACTTTTGATTATGAATCTCTTCGCCGATCGGCTAGGGCTCCGAAGTCTACTTCCTACGCCCATTACTCATGATTAATAGCCTTATTTGGAACATACGTGGGGTGGGTAACCGGGCCACCCAACGTCGTTTAAATTCTCTAACTGCAATGCACAAATTATCTGCGGTCTTCGTGATTGAGCCTATGGTGCAACATGCCTTTTTAGATAGTTTGCTGCGGAAGTTACACTTCACATCAGGCTTTGTCTCCGACACTAATAAAATCTGGGCCCTTTTTTCCAATGCCTTTTCTGCTATGCTACTTCATGGTACTGAACAAGTTATGCACTTGCAACTAACCCATGTTACTGTGCCAACAGTTTTTTATGTCTCTGTAGTCTATGCGAAGTC
>JANTPM010000246.1:9680281-9693437 GCA_025434745.1 Erythroxylum divaricatum | reverse complement strand
CTTTTTAATAAGAGACACTCGTCTGCCAGAAATGTGATTGAACGTGCATTTGGTTTACTGAAAAAAAGATGGAAAATCCTACGAAATCCATCTTTTTATGCAGCAGCCACTCATGTACACATCATTCTTGCATGCTGCCTTCTGCACAATTTTATTAGGTTACATATGGGTGTTGATCCAGCAGAGCAAATTGATGATGAGGATATGCCAATTGGGGAAGATACACCGTTACCAGAATTTGTTGATCGTGTTGAGACAAGTAATGAATGGAGTTAATGGAGAGAGGATTTAGCTAAGAAAATGTTTGATGACTGGAGAAGAAACCATTAAATTATGACCTTTATATTATTCCATGACAGTTGTGATTACATTTGGACGGCTTTCATTGTAACTGAATTGAGGCATTGCTTATATTTTTCTTCATATTGTTGACTCTCTTTGTATTTAATTGCATGCTTCAAGGTAATTCAATGTTGTCTGCTTTCTTTTCGTACATATTTCAAATAACATCTTAAAGCATTCACTGATGGAAATGATTTGGAATGGTTGGGGGTATGACATTGCATGGTTTAAGTGCAATGTCACGGGTTTGGATAGATGATGAAATAGAAGCATTTGTTACCTTCTTGGAGGAGGCGGTTGTTGCTGGACATAGATCCGATAATGGGCAATTTAAGCCAGGGAATTTCCAACTTCTT
This sequence comes from Erythroxylum divaricatum, assembly GCA_025434745.1. NCBI lineage: Eukaryota > Viridiplantae > Streptophyta > Magnoliopsida > Malpighiales > Erythroxylaceae > Erythroxylum > Erythroxylum divaricatum. The sequence continues at coordinate 9,692,739 of JANTPM010000246.1, read as the reverse complement.
GCTAGACTGATGGTTGAGAAGTTTCCTGGGTGTGCCATTGAGAAGAGGCATATACAAAATAAACACAAGAGGTTGAAGGAAAAATATCAGACAGCCTATGACATGTTGAACTGCAGTGGGTTTGGGTGGAATGAAAGCAAACAATACGTCGAGATTGACAGCAAGCAAGTGCTGGATGAATGGATGATGGTAAGTTGTTTATAAATGCATCTTGATAATAGTAATTGTTTCTCATGCTAACGACATGTTTCAAAATTTTACAGAAGCACCCTAATAGGTTCTATACTCCTGGAAAGCCATTTCCAATGTACCCGAGACTTGAGTTTATCTTCGGGAAAGACAGAGCCACAGGGGCCACAGCTCAAGACGCGGCCGATGCTGCTGCTCAGTTTGAAGCTGATGAAAATGAAGCTAATGCAGCAGTAGCTTCACCTGGTCATGCTTCCCCATTGAATGAACCAGGTCTAGCAGATACTCCAGGGGCAACTGCAACTGTCCATATAGCTAGTTCTGTTGCCTCTTCTTACAACCCAGACAGAAACCAACCAAGTAAAGAGAAAAGGAAGATGAGGGATAGTGAAGTGTTAGAAAGCATTACTGCCACACTTGCCTGTGCAACGGAATGCAGTCTTAGAAGTGCGCAGATCATTGCAGATGCTATGGACAGGCGGGGACAACAAATTCCTCAGCTTGGTAACGAGCTTGAGAGTTTGGGTTTCTCCACCGAAGACATTGTTAGGACTACAATGATCTTCTCGAGGAATCCTCATGCTGGGAATCTTTTCTAGAGTTTAAATGCTGAACAAAAGCAGGCTTATGTGCAGAGACTCTTACGTGAAGATGTCTAACATTAAACTATGTGCCTTAATTTGTCTGACAATCTTAACTATTATATGGTCATGTATGATGGTAACCATGCGTGTAACTTAACTTATTTGTGCTCCTGCCATGTGATGTTAACTGATGATTTGATATACTTTTGACTGTGTTTGTCAGGATGTTTATCAATGATGAATGGTTGGTATATTAAATATTTCATGTATTTTATTTTTGCACGTTTATCAATGATTAGGATATGATTCATTTACAAGTACATTAACATGGGCAGATACAACTTTTATGTGGTCTTCGTTGGACGTCAAGTGGGAATTTTCACAGATTAGGATGAAGTCAAATTAGTAACTGAGTGCTTTCATAATGCTAGATTCAAGGGATTTTGGACATTGGTTGAAGCAGAAAATGCTTTTGCCATGGATCAAACTAGGCGCAGTCGTCCAAATGCAGACATTGTTCCTATCGTCAATGACCACTCATCAATCCCGCCTCAATCTCCACTACCAACAACTGAAGAACCAAATGAAGTTGCTACTTTAAAGCAACAAATGGCTTTGACTCAAGCATTTTTACTAATTTCCATTGGAGTAATTGTGGGAATTATTATTAAGGATGTTCTTAATAAATTTTAAAACTTTAATGTAATTAATGTTTATGAATGCTTAGATGTTTTATTAAATTATTTTGCCCTAAATAATGTTCATAATAATAATAATAATACTAATAATTGGAATAATACTAACATAATTAATTTTATTTAAGCTAACCTATACTAATAATAATAATGATCAAAATAATAACAATAAATTAATAATAATAATACTAATAATAATCATAAAACTATTATGATAACAATGATGATGATGATGATGATGATGATGATGATGATGATGATGATGATGATAATAATAATAAGATAAAGACTTACCTATAACATTAACAGTTATGATTATCATAATTATAAGAATAACATTTGTTTCTCATGATAATTAGTAATAATAACAATGCCAATAATTAATATTCATATTAATTTTAATTATTGTGATTACACAAATTATAATAATAACATAATTAATATTATTATAGTTGCAAATAAACTTCAAATAAATATTGATACAATTATAAAATAACCAATGAATTATAATAACAACAATTACAAAAATTAATATTAATTATATCAATAATAATTGTAATTACAAATATTATAATTAATAAGATAATTAATGTTATTAGAGTTGCAAATACACTTCATATAAATATTAAAAAGACAGAAAATGACTAATAAATTACATCTTTCTAATACATTACACTGCATGGGTATTTTTGTCATTAAACAATGTTCTTTATTCTGTCTATTGCAACCAAACACATTTCTGTTCTGAGGACGCGGACAATTTCCTCTGTTCTGTCCACTGCAACCAAACACCTCTCTGTTTTCAATTTCTGTTATGTTCTGTCTTCAGTGTTCTGTCTCGTCTTGTCTCTGCATCTTCAAGACGTTAACCAAACAGACCGTTAGTGTGGAGAATCCCCTGAAGTTAGCCTGCCAAATCCCATCGTGTGTTAGGACAGAAACTCTCGCTTCCATGGGTATCGGATGTTTCAAAGCTGTAAAGCTTGGATTGCCTATGAGCGGGCTTGTTGTAAGTTACTATCAAACCATATCCAAGTATTACCTCCTCCACATACTTTATATTTGATATGCGGGTAAGTAAGTTGTCACATTTTCAGCAGGTGATTGAAAGACCATGAGAATTGGGTGGACTCTCCAATTTGCGAAATAATTTATTATAAGCTGATTAGATAAGAACCCTTAATTACGGTACACAACAACCTTAATCCAACAACTCCAAGATTATCGTCTACTGCCCGTAAGATTACTACGTTGTATGATCACGTAGACAACGTTTTTAAACTCCAAACCCTTGTTATGCGATATCTTAACAAGATTAAGCTTTCATCTTAATTAGTGCAAATAGCTAGCTGGGTCTATATATAGAGGAGCATTTCCCTGACCACATCACACAAAAGAGAAAAAGAGAGAGAGATAGGTACAAAGAGACATTATGGCAATTGAACAAGTGCTTCACATGAATGGCGGAATGGAAGACACAAGTTATGCCAGAAACTCAATATTACAGGTCAGGCAGTTCCTATGACGATTGATTTGCTTTACACCAATATTAAGAAACAGCTATAGATGCCTATAGATGTTACAACGTTCTCAAATCAATGCAAGTATTATGAACTATTCCTTTTCATGAAACGGGTTAAGTTTTCAGTTGAAAATACAGTTAACAAAATTTGATTTACTTAGGACATAAGAATACTACTTCAATCTAAGAACTCAAACTAATTATCTAGAAAGCCAAAACCTACTAACTTATTTGTCATGCGTGACCAATAGTTGAACGCAATTTTCTTTACGTGCCTCTTATCGTGATTTGTTTGTCATAAGGAGAGCAAAATATTGTCGTTCAAATACTTCAACAACTGTTCAGATGAGAAGCAGTTGATAGGTTTTGTTCTTTTCAAACACACAGAGAAAGTTGATATCCAAGACAAAGCCAATTTCTGAAGAGGCCATTACCAATCTGTACTGTAACATCCTCCCTACGACTGTCACCATTGCAGACTTGGGATGTTCTTCAGGGCCAAACACTCTATTTGCTGTATCCGAACTTATCAAAGTTGTTCAAAAGCTCTGCCAGAGGTTAGGCCACCAAGGACCAGAGTATCAGGTGTTCTTGAATGACCTTCCAGGAAATGACTTCAACAGTATTTTCAAGTCCTTGTCAGGCTTCCAAGAAGAACTGAATAAACAAGTAGGACCAAGAATTGGGCCGTGTTTCTTCACTGGAGTTCCTGGCTCTTTCTACGGCAGGCTTTTCCCTAGCAACAGTCTGCATTTTGTCCACTCCTCGTACAGTCTCATGTGGCTGTCCCAGGTAGCACTGAACTCTGCTTCCTGTTCGGTTTTCTTGTAATTTGGTCTGAAATTAAAGTTTTCATCTCGTACATCATCAGGTTCCTGAAGGCCTGCAGGAAAACAAATGGAACATTTATATGGCTAGCGCCAGCCCGCCAAGTGTGATCAAGGCCTACCACGATCAATTTCAAAGAGACTTTTCGTTGTTTTTGAAGTGTCGTTCAGAGGAAGTGAGAGCAGGAGGTCGCATGGTGTTGACAATTCTGGGGAGAAAGAGTGAAGATCCATGTAGCAAAGAATGCTGCTGCATATGGGAGCTTTTGGCGATGGCTCTCAAAGAAATGGTCCTAGAGGTACTTACACTTGCTAGTAACTTTTCATGTTTCGTATACTTACTCGGAATTGGATTGAAAACAAAGATAGCAACACATGTTGTAACTACGCAATCGATCATTTAGAAAATAATTTTAACTCTTAACACGTACGTGATATTGTAATCTTTCATATCTTTAATGTATACTTTCCAGTGATAAATGAAATAATTAAAATCATTATGGTGTAAAGTTAATTAATCATAGAAATATGAGTAGAGTTTAAAGAAATTCTAGATATCAGTTCACACTAATTTTATTTACATCATTGTTACTAGCTTTTGACGAATTTAGAGAGTACGGAGAATTGTTAGTGCTAACCATTAGGTGACTTTGTTTCGTATTTCAACAACACTTTGATGTTACCTTCAAGGTTGACCAGTCCAGTACCACACCAACCGTACTTTAGTTAATTATAAACTAATTACAGGGAAGGGACTAAGTCTAAGGTATCTATCAAGACCCATCTTTTATGTTTAATTATTACTTTCTACTTAGATGATAAGGAAGCCCTTCATTCAACCAATAATTTTCAATAACATAAGCAAGACCAATTGAACCGGTCTTTAATGTAATCAGTACTATAAGTCTTGTGGACGTGATCTTGGAAGGCAGTACTGATGATTCACACTTTTTGAGGGTGGAATTGCAAGTGATGAGTCTGTTCATGCTTTATATAGGGACTGATAGAGGAAGAGAAACTTGACTCCTTCAACATTCCTCAGTACACACCATCGCCAATGGAAGTGAAAACCCAAGTTGAAAAAGAAGGGTCTTTTGACATAGATCGCTTGGAGGTCTCTGAAGTGAACTGGGACGCTTATGCAGATGAGCTAAACCTAAAAGATGCATTTAAAGACAGTGGATACAACGTAGCAAAATGTATGAGAGCTGTGGCTGAGCCATTGCTTGTGAACCATTTTGGTGAGGCAATTATTGACGAGGTTTTCAGTAGGTACAAGGTCATCGTCACAGATCATATGGAGAAAGAGAGGACTCAATTTGTTAATGTTATTGTGTCGCTGACTAAGGGGAAAACTGCAGTTGATTTGGATTGAATATTATGTAGGAAAATGTGTGATCGCTGTTGCTAGTTTGTTTATTGTGATGAATAAGCTGGAAATTGTCTTATTCCACTGAAATTATATTTGGAACTTACCACCGATTATTAGCAATCAAAATTAATGTTTTAGAGTTATAAATTTAAGACACTTTTTAGTTATGAAAAAGTCCAATATATAAAAAATTATTATTGAAAATTTTAAATTTTGATTTATTTTATTAAAGAGATAAAAAAAATGTGTAACTTAGTCTCACGAGAATTCGCTGGAGAGGAGGCAAACATTTTTTATCTTTTTACTTTGTTTTCAAGAATATTTTTTAAAACAATTTATACTTAAATTAAGTTATATTTTTACTAATACTTAAAATTGGATAGAAACAGCATCTCTATTAGGTAAGAGTAAGGCAGCGTACTATCGTTCTTCTCTAAATTTTGCGCCTTAGTGGGACTTCAACTGAGTGTTGATGATGACGATGATGAATTCCTATCGGATAAAATTGATTCATCAAACAAGTGTATAATCATAAGTTAATAATTTTAAAGACGATCATGCTTTGTTGGAAGTACAATCTTACTAGAAAAGATAAGATAAGGATTGCAATAGTAATGGATAAATTAAAAGTGGCTAATATTAATAAAAAATTAAGAGAGATAAAGCTTAGATAGTTTCGACATATTAAAAGGAAACACTCTGACACTTTAGTAAAAAGATGTGAGATCATTGTACTTAAAGAATGTAAGAGGAGAAAAAGAAGGTTTAAGAAGAACTAAATTGAGGTAATAAAAAATGATATGATTCTGCTAAAACTTACCAAGGACATAAGTTTCAACAAAAAATTTTAGCGTACTAGAAAATTAACAAAGGATCTCACATAGAGATGTCCGTTTTTATAGATTTTATAATTATTTTCCTTTGAGTTTACTTACTAGTGAACCTTCTCATACTCAGTTTATTAGTAGGACTTTTATCATATTATTGTTATTGTTGTTGTAGATTTGAAAATATGCTTTTGTATCAAACATGAGTATCGAGTTTTAAAAAAGTGTATATCATCTAATTATGATTTATGCACGTGATCTTATTATGGAGCTTTTTTCGTAAATGTTGGTGGACATCGGACATTGTACAATTGCTAAGTATGACAAATTTGAAAGAGTTGGCCAAACTATTAAGATATTGGTTAAGATACCTAATTAATTATTTTAGGCATTATTTGTAGTTGGATATATTTGATATATCATTATGATAAGAAATTTTTCTTGTGTGCAATTCTTGAAAATAAGATAGTGTGAAAAATAAAATCCCAGAGAAGATAAGATTTATTAGCGATAAGATCACCATTTTTTATTGAAGATGATGCAACATAATTTTTGGTGATTTTATTTTTTACAATTTGAGCTATCTTTGGCGCTGCAATTTCAGTTATTTTGAGCAATCTTTATTGTTGTGTTCCATATGCATAAAAGTGATTTTTTGGATAGTCGTATAATCGTTCTTTTAGAGTGAAAAACAAGTAGTAAATTAATTATTGTGCTTCGGTGAAAGTGATTAAGTTAAATGAGGACCTCACAAATGTAAATTGAATATGCTAAACTATGTTACCAAATTTCGATTGTTAATTTACTTGTTGCTCATTTAATTGTTTTGCCTGTGTCTTAATTCTAAAAAATTAACAGTTGCTAACTTAATTGCTTTCGATTAAGCAAATGTCAATAATCAAGTCAAAGTAACTAGGGTAAAACTTAGAAATTGCAGAACTACATCCTTCGAATTTTTTCCCAAACTTATGTGTCTATGTATTATTATTGTCTATGTGAGGTTCATGCAAACCTTTAACTCCAAACTTTATTTCCCTTCGAAACCTTGATTTCTCGAGTAATCTCAAAAATAAAATGGGTGATACGCAGCTCAACTACAAGTTTACTGTGCTTAACCATAAACTTTTTTTCTCAAAGGGTACAAGATGTCAAGCTTTTTAATAATTTTAATCATTTCAATATTTTTCATAAAATATTTAAGATGAATTAAATATAATTTATAATTCTTTCAAAAACAATTATTTTATAATATTTGTTATTAATCATCAATTACATAATAATTTGTATTTGAATAATTTTTTAAATTCATATTTATAATAAATTGGTTTTTTAATAATTTTAATCATAAAATAAAATTTAAAAATTAGTTAAATTAAATAAAAACATTTTGAACGAAGAAACATTAATATTTGAGACCAAATATTTCCTACAATCTTAGGCTTGGAGAGCCAATAATTGTTGAAAAATAGGCATGCACTTGTTAAAGGAAAGTAAACATAATAATTGGCTGGCGTTATATCAGAAGAAGCAAAAGGTTAAAAGAAAGAAAAAACGGAACAACTAAAGTTAAGTGATACAGCGACATCACGAGGCTCGTGAACATTCAAGATTCAACTTGTCTGGTTTTTTTTTTTTTAATTTTAACTTTTCGCATTCTTTATTGTTTTCCCTTTTAGGTGCTCCTCTTTATGCGGTGTATATACCCGTACCAGATCTAATGGATGGTGACAAAACACACAATGAAGGAGACCCCCCACACGCCCCCTTCCCATAAGTGCTTAAATCAACTTTTACATAAATATCTCAATTTTTCATGTATTAAATTTTGCTTATAGTCACTATCTGTTTATGTCATTCTATTAACCACTTTGCGTACATGTATGTAATCTGATGCATTTATAATCTCAAATTGTTGCATGTTCATATACAATAAAATGTCTTTTTTTTCCGCTCCGTATCCTACCAATTTGTATATGTTATGATTGACTCCTTTCTCATCACTTTGACGGTGAGAGAGAAAATAGAACAGAGCTATCTGTAATTTGTGGTTGGATCAGTCGTACTAGGCCCAGGTCCAACCCTAAGATAGCATATGGGCCGATCGGTCCATTCCTAAGATGATGAGCTAAACCCGGCAGGTATTGTAACATCCCGTCCCCGATGAGAAGGATAAATTGATAAATTGGGACATGTTAGGTTGTTGCATTGCTTATTTGAAAAGTAAACATTCATTTGGCCTCTAATTGTAGAGGACTGAATTATTTGGCACAAGCATACGTAGGTACATACATGTATGACATATTCCCGATAAAATTGTATGAATTGGAAATTGGGTAATAATTGTATTTTTGAAGATTTATAGAAATTTTTTTAGAATTTTTAGAGTTATGGGTCCGGATCGAAAAATTGGCTTAATGACTGATTAATTGGATTCCGGTTCCACAACTGAGTGACAATTGGTGCGAGATAATTTGAGTTATGATAATAGGATTTATTATTTATATTCATTGCGAAATTGGGAGAGAATTAGAATAAGAATTGGATTGTTAGACCCTAAGAATTGGACTTGTGGCAATTAAATTGCCAAACAAGCCCTAGGTCTCTTTGTTTATAAACCCTAATCCTTTGAAATTGTCATCCACGAAACTCCTTTGCCTTGAAAGAAAATTTGATTGTCTTCCTTCTTTCTTCTTTCGTGGATCATCATCGTTGCCCTTTGTTTCCATTTCCTTCTCGTTAATTGCTTCCTTCCTCATCATTTACCTAACCCTAAGCTTGTGTTGGAAAAGAATGAAAATTGGTGGAGAAATGAAGGGTAACCGTGGGTGTCGATTGAGTTGAGAGTTGGAGTATATTGGTGATTTTGGAAAGGGTGAAGGCTTGAATCAAGTAAGTTTTACTCTCTTATGTTTTACATAGTTTGATTTGTTCATTGAATTAAGTTATTAATTGTTTATGGATTTAGAAGTTTCGGATGATATAGGTTTTGAGAAAAATATTTATTTTGATTTAGGTATTTAATGAATAATTGATTTTAGATGGATGTGAGGTTAGAAATGAATTAAGTGTAGTGTATATAGTTGTTGGGAGTGTTGTAGACTAAAATAAATGGATTAGAATATGAGAAATATGGGAAAATCTAGGTTTCGGGCATGAATCTGGGTTCGCATGCTGCGACATGTTCATCACACGCCGCGGCGAGCAAATCCTCTTTCGCACGCCGTGACGTGTGCATTGCACGCCGCGGCGAGCGGATTATCGTCGCACGCCGCGACGAGTGAAGACGCACACCGCGACGAGCGCTAGAGGTCACGTGGCGAAGGAGAAAGATCACGTGCGCCGCGATGTGGGAGAGACGTCTCGCCGCGACGAGCGATCTCACGCCGCGGCGAGGACGCCCTTTCGAAGATGTTTTGGGATACTTTTAATTGGAGAATTTTGGGATTTAAATCGGATTGGTTTTGGATTAATTGAATTTTAAAGACTAGGAATTTCAATTTAGAAGAATGAAATTCGGAATTTTAATTTGGTGATTCTCGAAATCGGATGGTGATCGAATAGCGAATTTAAATTTCGATTTAAGGATAATTCCTAGGTCTTGGAATTTGACTTTGAAGAGTTTAGAACATAGTCAATTGAATTATGGTATTGGGAATTGCTATGAATTGGACTGAAAAAAAAGCGGGATTGAGATAATTCGGGAATAAGGTCGGAAATGTCATAACATGTATAGCGCAAAATTTAATCGATTTAATCGATGCATATGCATTATTGATTATTAAAATTGGTATAATTAGTAATATTTGCGTATTCTGATTATTTAGAGGCTCAAGTGGAGCGCCGATCGTCTGACATAGCTAAGACTTCCCGGCAGTAGCTCGGAAGTTCAGAGGTGAGTAACCTAGTTGGTTTCTCAACCTTTATGTGTTACATTTTATGCACCTATGCCATGTGGAGTTACGGAAGGATTATGTGTGTTTGTTTTGATTGATTTCGGACCATAGGTGTTCGAAATATTTGGAATATGTTATAGAAGTGTTAATTGTTCATAACTGAAATTGAATTAGTTGAATGTGAAATTAGAAATAGTGTGATAGGTTGTGACACAATTATCGTAAATTGGGACATATCCATTCCTGCATAATGGCATGTTCAGATAATGGTAGTTGTTGACCCAAGACGCCACTGTACTGAAAAGAGCCTTGAGCTCAAAAAGGGATTAGTGCATACCCAGAGGGCTTTCCTATCCCTACTGACGCGTGGAATGTAGCGCATACCCAGAGGGCTCTCCTACTTCCTAAGACGCGATTACGGAATACTGAATACTGATCACTGTTATGCGCTCGTTCACAACAACGTAATAAAAATAGAAAGTGTCACATGTGCATCGCATATACAAATGATTAATATGAATTGTGAAAAGGGCGAAACGCCTTACGATTGTGAAATGATAGTGCATGTGATAGATATGACAGTGTGATTATGTGATATTTGGTATATTGTCTGTTTATGCATGAGTTGGGTGAACCATCGATGATGGTTTCTCGCTAAGTTCGCAAACTCATCCAATATTGCAATTATTTTTCAGGAATTAGCGAGTGCCCCGTTAGTGAAACGGGAGTATGATTTTCGCATTCAAGCCAGAGTTTAAGGTCAGGATCAGTTCGAGTCTGCAATACATGTCTGTATTTTTGTATTAAACTGGTTATTGTCACAATTGTAATGGATTTTTGAAAGTGTTCAGGAATAGTATTAGGCCCAATCAGATTATGGATTTTTGTGCATGTAATTGAGTAAAGATTGTTGACTGTCTTTAAATGACTGAATTTGTGTTTTGATCGGAACCATTTCTAATTTAAAATGGGCTCAAATTGTTACATATTTCTGCGTACTCGATTTGTTTCCAAAAAGAAAATGGTTTTACAGAATTTCTGATCGGAATTGACTACTCTAGCATACCATCCTCGTGAGGCACGGGCTCGGATATCACCCACGATATCAGGTTCGGGTCTTGCGGTAGTGGGATGCAACAATTCCTTTCCACCATAATTGCTCTTTCAAATCTCTATACATTCTCATGCTTCCTAGGTGTATAGCATAAGACGCATTGTGTGCCTCATCTATAATCTCTTCTTTCAACTCTATCATGTCAGGAATACATAATCTATTGCCTACCACCATCAATCCATCTTCTTTGATTTGTATTTCAAAAGGTTTACAATTTTTAATCCTTCTCGGAGCCCGCTCAAATACTCATCTTGTTCCTACAATTTCTTAATCTTCTCATTGAATACTGGCCTCACTCTAAAATTAGCCAATACACAATCATACTCAACTTGCCTCAATTTCATCTTAAGTTTGGCTAATTCCTTTAAAAAAGGAAGATATACTGTCTCTACATGTGCCATAGTGGACTTCCTACTCAGTGCATCCGCTACGACATTAACTTTCCTAGAATAGTAGTCTATTATCAAATCATAATCTTTCAATAGCTCTAACCACCTTCTTTGTCTTAAATTCAACTCGTTTTAGCTCATCAAATACTTAAGACTCTTGTGTTCTGTAAACACCCTAGTAAATAATCCATATAAGTAGTGCCCCTATACCTTTAACGCAAAAATTATGGCAACTAACTCCAAATCATGTGTAGGATAATTCATCTCATAAGGCTTTAATTGTCTAGAAGCGTAGGCAATCACTTTATCACCTTGCATCAACACACAGCCCAATCCTTTCCTTGAGGCATTATTATACATTGTAAATCCATAACTACCTGAAGGTAAAGTCAAAATCGGTGTAGTTATATCTATTCTTCAATTCCTCAAAATTTTCTCTCTGCTCTTGCCCGAGAACGTAGGCATCATTGACTGAGCCTCGTTAAATCTTTTTGTAGCTTTCTTTATTTTCGGTGTTTTTTTATTGTGTGCGTGATTGTTATTGCGATTTCTCTACAATTTTAAAAACTAAGTGCACATAATTATATGCATAAGTAAAAACTTGTGTTGGCAGAAAATCCACAGCATAAAAAATGTGAAACGGTCGTCCTAATGACTCACTTCGCCTAGGAGAAATATCGATCTACTATAAATTGTGTTTATGGGATTCACTCACATGCGACTGTGTTTCAATGATCATCAACTGTCATGGACCCAGGCCCATCTTTGACTTTTACTCACAACAGGGAATACTCTACAGCTGCCGAGCCACACCAACGCTCCACACATGCCAGACGACCACCTGTGAGATATGCTGATTATGTTATGTAATTTGTTATGTAATTCTGTTATAAGCAGAGGAGAGCATAGGAGTGAGGTAACGAATTATTCCAATTTTCCTCTAGGCGTCTTCTTCCTCCTTAGTACTATTGTACTGCTTCTCTTCCTCAGCTCCCCTTCTTGAGAATACTGATTTCTTTTCAATTTGTATTTGGGATTTCCAAGAA
>JANTPM010000246.1:9605702-9618600 GCA_025434745.1 Erythroxylum divaricatum | reverse complement strand
ATCATGTGTTAAAGATAAATATAATTAGTTTTAAGAAAATTTTGTGAACATTGTATGAAGAAATATATTAAGCATCTAACCAACTGATTTTCGTTTGTCATCAACATAGTCCATGAGATTCTTGAAAGGTGTGAAGTTGAACTTGAGAGGGATGATTGTTTCATTTTCTGTCATAGGCTCAATGACAGTGCGGCTTGTAATAATCCACTGTATCTTCAGATTTTCGGTTTGGTATTAAGGTGGAATCGATTTGACAATTGCATTAAAAATGATATATTTCTTACATGGCTATAAGATCTTACTAATTTTTTAGATATCATTGTTGAATGTGATACCCTCAACTTGTTTTCCCCATTAGGAATAAGGAAATTATTAATAGATAAGTTTAAGATATGTAAAAGGAAGAAAGTGTAATTGACATACCTCAAAATCGTAGAAGATAAACTTTTGTCTTTTAGATGGTGTAGTAGGTGAAGCGATGATATGTTGTTTTTCTTGCATCATTATTTCACGAGACCACCATTGCGCTCCAGGGAAAATATCCTTCATCAACAAATGGTTTTCCATTCTGTAAGAATATGTCAAATGGTTAAGTGAAGACAAAGAATTATTCACATGAAATTAAATTATGTGAAATGATTAAAGAAACAAGCAATGTACATGTCAGGAAATACGATGATTTACAATTTAACCAATTAAAAAATTTCACGGAAAACAATATTTCTTGTTTTCTTATCGAAGTCTGAAGATTCAAAAGTTCCTGGAATAATAAGAACTTTAATTGATTCAGGAGTTCAAGCTCTTGATAGAGCCACATATAATTGTCCGTGTGAGAATACAGGTTGTCAAAGATAAATTCCAAAATGATCAAGGGTTTGACCTTGAGATTTGTTTATGGTCATTGCAAAACACAGATGAATTGGAAATTGAGTTTGATGAAAGGAATTCCATTTTTTCGTTCTCTAGAGATTGTAAAGGAATTTTAGGTATAAAAATGAATTTTCCTTTGTGAGATTCAAAAACAATTTCGGCAGAAATTGTATGAGCATTCAATTGTTTGCATATCAACCTTGTTCCATTGCATAATCCCTCAGTTGGATTTAAATTTCTAAGAAGCATAATTGGATAGCCTTCTTTGAGCAAAAGCTTATGTGGAGGTAAGCCTTTAGGATATAAAGAATTGAGAAAATCTTCATAATTAGTTTGATGTCTTTGGTCGATCGTCTTTTCAAAACTCATATATGAATGCATATTTCCTGCCAATTTTTGAATCATGATGTCATTAACTTTATCAACGCAATTATTTGTTGGACATAGCACGCATCTGTTTATCATCTGATAAGGGGGTCAGTTGAATATAAGCTTAGGTCAGGGAAGACGTTTTTCAATAACCTGGTGAGGATAACGGTATATTAGAAAAGTTTAGTAGCAATTGTAGAAAAGGATAGGAAATTATTTAATGAAAAGAACTGTTAACCTGTTAAGCGATTCATCCTTATTATCATAAGGAATAATGAGTTCGTTCGGTAAGCAAATTTGATCTTTTTCATCCATTGGTTCAGTGACTTCTCTAACTCGCAATAAGAAATCACAAAAAATGAGATTTGACACAACTCTCATATTTATTGTTAAAGACAATTTAGAGATGTGCGGCCAAAGATGTGAATTTAGAAGGCTCTAATCAATCAGTTGTTATTTTGTTGCTTGGTTAATAACTAGCAATGTTTGATGAAAGTCACCACCAAATACAATAATTTTACCTCTAAAAGGTTGATCAGAGTCTATTATATCTTGAAATAAATTGTGAAATACTTCGATGGCTTTTTGTTTTGCCATGGAAACCTCATCCCATAAAATAAGGCTAGATTGAAATATCAGTTTTGCAACACTGCTTTGTTTGCTTAATTGACAAACTTTGTGCTTTGAAAAATCAAGTGGGATTTTAAATCTTGAGTGAGTTGTCCTACCGCCTGGAAGAATTGAGGTAGCAATGCCTGATGTGGAAACAACAATTGTAATATGTCCTTGTGATCGTAAATTTCTAAGAAAAGCTCAATATAAAAAAGTTTTTCCTGTTTCGCCTGGACCATCAATAAAATAACTTCCACTGGTTAAAGTAAAAACTGAATTCATTATTAAATCAAATATGTGCTTTTGCTCATTGTTCAATTTTGATTGTAATAATAGGTCTTCTGCATCAATCTGTATATTTATCTCACTTTGTACTTCCTTAGTTTGTTGTTGCTGATAATCAACATAAAATTGATGGTCAATAAAGTGATAATCAATCAAGCTCTTGCCCATTTGTTCTAGAGATTTATTAATATCTTGAAGGGCCATTTTTGTAACGTCATCAGATGTATATATATTACAGGAAGAATAAGCATTTAGGTAGTCTGAAGAAAGGTCATCTTTGAAAGTTTCCCAGATCTCTTTAGGATTTGTTGACGAATAATAGAACAAGAGTGTAGCAAATAAAAATCTAAGGGATGCTGGTATTTGAAAGATCACAGCTTCCTTAAGTGTTTGTTCTATGTAAGAGTCAGATGCTAACAATCCTAATTGCAACGCAGCTTCTCTGAAACAGTTCATCTTTTCACTATCAACAGTTAACAAGTGATCAAATGATGTTGGTCTTTTAATATGTGTAAGTAATAATCTCAAGTAATATCTCTCTCCTTCTCGAGGGTCAACAGTAACCAATCTTCCAATAACTTTTCTTCGCCTTCTTTCCGACCATGTTTTTGTTTTTCGATTCCAAACAAAATGCTCTAGAAAATATTTATACAGACATTTCATCTATGTAGCCAGTGACGGAGCCAGAAATTTAATATAGGAGGGCCTGAATATTAATTTTTTTTAAATTTTGGAGGGCCCAGTACACCATTGACCCTTAAATAACTCCATTTTTTAATATATATTTATATATATATATATATTAAAAATAATTTTTCAAAAAACTTTGGGGGGCCCAATGCACCACTGGGCCCCATGTACCTCCGTGATTGTCTGTAGCGTTTTGATTTGTTGAATTCGTCTTGAAAAATTCGGTAAGCATTGTTTTTGAGAAGTCAATATTTCTTAATAAATAAGACAAATTAGCACCTTTTTCGAAAGAAACAAATTGTTGATTTGGGAGGTGACCTTGTAGTATATAAACTGATGGATTAATTTCTGACAGTTGGAATTCATAAATGTGCCATAGAGCTTTGGGCAGTGAAATCCAACGGCCTTCTTGGAAATTACTGATTTCATCAATATTATTTGAGTTCTCTTGATCGTTGACGGTAAAGTTCACAAGGTCATGACCCTTAAATACATATTTGTATAAGTATTTAACAAGCTTGACAGTTGAACATATTTTAACCTTAATGTGACAATCAAGTAACATCAAAAGGTATGGGTGGTTATGAGGAACCGCCCATCTATTATCAACCTCATGTCTGGAAATTTTAGCTTTTCTTCCATTATCTCTTTGTTTATAGCATGGATAACTGTCTTTGCTATAAATAGTGAAATGAGTAGAATTCTTGGGATAATGATTTTTTCATACACCATTTCTCATGCAAGGACAATCTTTGTTCATAAAACCACAAGGACCATGGATCATATGCTTAATGACAAGAGAATATAACCTGGAATTCTGATTAGGATTAGGTATTTCAGCAGATATGATTTGATCATAAGAATCTGGATTTAGCAACTTAAAATGTGGCTTAAGTATTAGCAACAAATGAGCATAAGGGAATCCAGGCTTTTGGAATTCAATAACATAAACAAATGCGGCGACATCTCTGAAGATACGTTTTTTGATTAACTCATTTTTTAGGATTTCAAATTTAGCTCTGAACACTCTGGCCAATAAATCTGGTATATATTGTGCCTTTTCATGAAATTTAAGATTCTCTTATATTTCTTTCCACATAGGGTTGCAAGTGATAGTAAGGAAAATATCTAGTTTACCATATTTTTGCACTAGAGTCATTGCATCAAGATAATGTCATTTCATGTCCCTTGAACTGCTGATAAACGAAGCTGGGAGGACAATTCGGCGGCCATTTGTAGAACCTTCAGTTTGACCAATGTTAATGCTATCTAAAACACCTCGTAAAATTTCCATTCATATCTCATTTTGTTTTCTCCTATGGAAATCGGGTCGAGATGTTTCAATCTTTATATAAGTACCAACAACAAAGTGTTGAAGTGGTCTTAAGCTATGGAGAAGCATGGATTCGTCATAACTTCTCATTTGAAGTCAATAGCAAAAATACTCTTTGGTAGATACTAGACCATGTTCAGAGTGTACTTCTTGAGTAGGTAGTAACAGGAAAAAAACTGATAAATAAAATTGTGTAATTAAATAATATTTGAGAAACAAGAGAATAGGAAGACAACTAACCTATATTTTTTAGATTGAATAATTCAGCTGGGTCAGTAAAAGTACAAAAAAAACATCTATTGAATCATCTGAAACATTAATCTTGTTTCTGTGTGGAATTAACCGCCTAATTCCATGATGCCATCCGAATTCACCACGAGGAAATAAAAGTGGATTTTGAAGCTGGTCATAACACGCATAATAAGATTGAATTCGATAACTTGGGCCTAAGTGTGTGTAAACTTGGATGTGAGGAGATTTATCATGTTGTTTATCATCTGTTTTAGTCCATATAGCAGCTACTTGTGATGCAGTAGGAAGATTATAAACACGTTGATCAAGGCCAAGATAACATCTGAGAATAATTTCATGATTTTCAAGCATTGGAATATTTTTAAGGCTTCGAAAGAACCTGGCATAAGGGTTATCTTGAAGAACTGTCACAATCAACTTCAATGTATTTTCACGAAGTTTATTACAACTGTCAATCCTTTTTTGTTGTTCTTCATTAGTATCAAAGAAATATAGTTGGACTCCAGATACCTTATCGCTTATTGGCAGTAAAGTGTTAAGGAAATGATAAACTTGTCCTTGAACATGGAATGTATAAACTCCCTTTTTGTTTTTTGTGAGGTCACGATCATATCTAGCTCCATAGGAGGTGAAAGCTAGATAATATTATATGTATGAACATTCTTTCTGAAATGTTCAGATTCTTCGTCACTGTTTAAAAATAAAGATTTTAAAGCATAAGGCATTTGAGGAGCAACAATTGATATTTGTCTGGATGAGCAACAAAACGATGGAGGTTCAAGATAAAATCGTTTTGCATTGCAATGTTCACAATTTGGAACAAAACATAGGTGTTGAGGTTCAACAGGTAAATTCTGAAAGGATGCTAATATTAAAGAAGAAGTACGATGATTTATCCCTTCAAACATGTAAAAAATCGTTATCATTTTATGGAATAATTAGATTAGAAATAGTTTTAATATAGGTAAAGAAAGGTACCTTCATTAATATGATAAGCCTGAATATCAAAAGATTGGTGACGTATCTGTTCATTACAGGGTTCAGAACTTCCTTTTTTTTGCAGCTCGAGTTTCTCTATGTCGTCGTAACAATTCTTGTTTTTTTATCCTTTGTCACTTCAGCATATTTTTGACACCTTTTAACATTTCTATCCATATTTGAATACCTAAGGGATCCCGATAATATGAGCATTTTTGATCAATTGATTGATCATATTTGTAAGAAAAAATGAAAATAGTTCTTATAATAAGATTCTTCGTATATATATATATATATATAATAATTAAATATATATTGTAATGGATAAATTTATTAAGGGGTTGATAATGAAGTGGTAACGTTTCCATATGTGAATAAATTAAGGAAAAGATGTAATAAGAAACTATATATCTAAGAAACATGATAATATAAGAATTTCATAAATTAAGAAAAAAATTTAAAGTTCAGAATAAATAAAGGATTATAAAATATCTAAGAAAATTAATACATGATAATAGAATATAACTGAGTATAAAAAATTAGGTAACATTGGACATGCAAGTTATGAAATACATAAATCTAAACAAGAAACTAATTATGATGTAAAGGAAAAATGATACGTCATGAACAAGTTTAGGAGAATATTATACATTATATTTATGTAACATAACTACACATATCTTAGTAGTGAAAGACTAGAGTAGTGAATAAGCAGAAACCTAACAATCAACGCAGTGTAAATGCAGCTAGAATAATAAGATCAGGGAAAAAAATTTAATCCGAAAAAGGAAGCGATATTTACAATAATGAAAATGAAGCGGATTATCTTATGAATCAAAAAAGAAATAATTGAATAATGTTTAAATTTGATAGTTTTTGGTTAGGGTTTTTACAAGTGTATTTATTGTCTGTATTTATTGCTTATGTAGAAATGCCGGAGAAACGAAATTAGGCAATAGTAAATAAATTTGGAAAAATGTAATAAACAGAAGATAAAAGATACGGTTTTATTGAAATTATAAATATAGAAAATTCGAAAACAAAAGTAATACACAAAAGAATTGCTTACTATTATGAACGGTGGTTGTTTCTTTGCTGAAATAGGAGACACAATTTTTAGTGTTTTTTCTTTCTGGAAAGGAGGATCTGATGTATTTAGGTTAAACAAGAAGAAAGTAAAAGAAGACGGTAGTTCAGAGAAGTAAGCTTTGGAGGGAGAAATTGGTTGATTGGTTAACCTAGATATGGTTTGACGGTTAAGTTACAGGAGAAAAGTTAAAAAGTTCAAAGATAAAGGTTTTAATGAACCGTGTGCGAGGGCAAAAAGTTCGATGTAACTTGTTTCAATCACAAAGCAATGGTTATAAGAGGATTGATTGATAAATCGGTGGAAGAAAAGTCCAGCAATGATAGCAATTTCTGAATAATTGAGGCTAAAATGGATTATTTGAAAAATACAACAGTTCTATAATAAAACTATTACTTGAAGAATTGTGATGCATTAAATCAGACACAGTACTCGAAGATGATAAAGTGAAACACAAGAAATGGATTATTTGAAAAATGCAACACTTCTCTAATAAAACTATTACTTGAAGAGTTGTGATGCATTAAATGAGGCACAATACTCGAAGATGATAAAGTGAAACACAAGTGTTTTTCCTAGAGATATGCTAAAAATACCTAACATGTGTACAGAAGAGGAAGACGCTTGAATATTTGGTCTTCAAAAGTAGACTGCGCTGCATTAAATGAAGATACCTTAATATTGGGTTTTTAAAAGTAGATTGTGTTCCATTAAACGATGACTGCGACATTAGACAGGGTAAAGAGAAGCGGATCTTGAGTTAAATTGTAAAGATAAGGTTTAAGGGAGTTAGTTCAAAAAAAAATAATTTAAAGGTTGACCTGAGGTAAGTGACAAATATCTCTTAAGCTGTGTACTTTTGCCAGAAGTAGGCTACTGTTTTCTCAGAGTTGATAGGTAAACTAATATATCTAAGTGCATTCTTCATTGGGGATCTTCCTAAAATTTTATTTCCGTCCATAGAGTTTTCCCTCTAAGTGATTTTCCTGTTTTTCCTTTCCTACACTAACTCCACTTTGCTATTTCTGTCTTCTACCCTAAGAAAAACCAGAAACTGCTCATTGTATGCAATAAAGTACGTAAGTTGCATAGAGTTTAAGTTTTGATGATTTTGGGGTTCTCAGCAGGTGAGTAGTGAATAAATCCTTTATAATTTTGTTAAACAAAGATTTTAAAAGAAACTGGTTGTTGATCTGGAAAATGTTCACTGAGTATGCTTCAATCTTTTAGCCACAAGGGTTACTTTATATAAGTAATTAGGTTTTGTTCAGTATGACTTAGGTAAATTACAGATAAATTGTGAGTTCTTCATAAAATAAGTAAATTGAATCATTCCAGCATATGCCCGTAAATTTGTTATTTGTTTCAGAAAAAGACTTCATTATTTTGTACACCTTTTTGATTCCAAATTTTTTTTTGGCAGCAAGATGTCTATTATTAAGCAAACGCCCAACTTGATATGATGTGAAGCACAGAAAAAATCTAGAGACGAGTCTAATAGATGTGGAATTCAAGCAAGAGTAAGAGTATTAAGTTATAAGCAGTTGGGGTCCGGTCTCCGGATCGGGTCCCAACATTTATGGTATCAGAGCGCCGGAATTGAGATCTTACATGGGCGCAAGTGTATAAGTGACACACCTAAGCAATTGTTAAGAGTTTAGGCCGATTGAATTAGTGCGCAAAGTGATATTGCTTCATGATATGAGAAAAAGAAAGCTATGGATACATGGAAATGAGAAATAGTGCATGGTCAAAGATGATAGGTAATGATTCAATGTATTTGTAGTGGGGGATGCTTTGTGTGGCATTATGATGGTATACCTTCGAATGTGATTTCGATGAAAATGTATGATCATGGCTTATTTGGGGAAAATGAGGATGCGAGTGGAAATGTCGAGCTTGAAGTGAACAAGTGAAATGTTTGGAAACAGAGATGCATATGGTCTTCCGAAGATGAAACCGGAACCTAAGTGGGTTTTCATGGTTATAATCTAAGTAATGAGCCTTTAATGTATTTTCAAGAAAATCAAGAAAATAAACATGTTTATAAGTTATTGTTTTCCAAATGATTAACATCAATCGATTTTGAAATGATTTATGAGTTCATGGTTTTTGAATGATTTAAGAAATCTTTTCAATTATTCCGGACGATTCTTTATGAAAAATTTAAATTGCATCATGATTGTTGCATGTTGTGCCTTGAATGCATTGAGAATTTGCTACATGTTTGATATGTGAATTGTGTGATGATTTTCCCACCTATAAGTTTGAACCAATGGTGAATATACTTATTGAGAATGTAATGTGAAAAATAATGGAATGTGAAGAATAATGGAAAGATGTGATGAATGATAGTAACGTTTGTACAAGTCCAGGACGGTTAATTGATAACTATTGTGAGTAGCTGTATGATGATCTATCATCAGACACAAGTGAGTATATTAAGTATATAGGTAATATGAATATAAATATATGTGGAGATGATAGAGAAAGAAACTTATGACTTTTTGGATAATAGTTAGTCATAGCTCCCATAGTTTAAAGTTTGAGGGGAAACTAGAGTAACATATAAAGGTGCTCATAATGATCATGTAAGAATAGGTTGAGAGTTTGTTAAAAATGTCATAATGAGACATAAATTGATCTGAGAAAAGTATTGTCTAGGAGTAATGAAAATCAAGGTACCAATCATGTAAGAGATCGACTTGTAAACTGAAGGAAATAATTATGTAGACAAAATGGGATGAATTTGATGACGCTACCCAAGCATGCACGATAATGAGTATGTTCTTTACTCCTTTGAGTTTTGGGTGATTTAACATGATAACCTTGTGAGGAAGATAGAAATTGGTCTTCTCGTGGTAGTACGACTAGTTGGTAATAAGTGATTGATCAAGATTGCATAAAGAGTATAGATGATGGTAGCAAGAAACTCTCTTTTGAAGACAAATTTTGTTAAGTTAGAATAAGCAAATCAGATAGTTTATATTAAGAATGATCAATGAAAGAACTGATCATGAAGGAATATGTAATGATTCGGAAGTGAGTACACTCCCTAGTAGAGTATCAAGTAAGGAGATGGAATATGTTACAAAAATAAATAAGTATTTTGTTTGGTGTAAAGGGGTCACATGAGTGGATTCTTGAATCTATGGAGACACAAATTTGCTAGTATGAGGAGTATGTACAGATATTAATTTTAATATGAGGAGTATATAGGTTCGTGGTATATCCTGTGTAAATATGTTCAGGAGATACAAGATCTGTCTTGATAAAATGTCTTAAAATCAAGAAGTTAAGTCTGAAAATAAATTACAATGTGTGGAGAAAGTAGTATAAATGAACACATATGAGAATAAGTTGAAGTGAAATTTGAGGAAAGTCAAGGAATGAAGAAAATCATTCGTGGAAAGAAGTCAAGTAGGCTATTGAAAAGAAAGTGAGACAATGTACCTCGTTAAGGAGCAATTACATTAAGAATGCATGAGGGCTAATCAAGAGATATATGAAATTTGATAATAATTACTTGAGTTAACAAATGCCTAATAGCACTATGGTATTGAAGAAAAATGAGATTCCATATTTGAAAGTGTATAAAAGGCATTCGAAGAATTGAGAAAAATATAGTTCGAATACAGGGAGAAAAATGTGTAAAGCGTATGAGTAACGTGAGTAAAGAGACTTTTTAAAAGGAATTATGCTGAGGTAAATTATATCATATAGATTTGGAGATTTTATAGTAAGCACTGATGTTATATAAGACATTTGGCTGAAATCCACTGCAACGTAACAAAGTGATTTCATATGCATGGAGAAAATGGAAGTTCTATGAGTTGACTATTTGATACATGATTTAGAACTGCTACACTAATGATTATTTTGAAATTTTGAAGACAGTATATGTACAGGAATATCTACAATGTAAATATGCAAGTGCAGATCGTAAAAGTTTGAGACAATCAATGAATTGGGAGAAGTAGTTATAAGACGCAGGGGATTGATATAAATACTGAAAGGCTAAGATTGTTCTAGCGAGAAAGTCCAAGTGAAGCTAAGTGATACATTAGATGCCTTAATTAGAAATGCGATATTGAGGTTATCAGAACTAATACAAAAGAAAGCATAAAATAGAGGGTTGGGTTTACCTCAAAGTAAGGATTAAGAGATTGAGAAATTGAAAACAGATAGGAGTGTCAAGTTTGAACGAGAAGAAGGATATAGGGTGAGAGAATAAGAAGTATATGAAATCAATAAAGATGCTTGAGTTGAAAAAAAAATGAATATGAGATTGAAGCAATAGGTAGAATTATTCGAAGGATTATGATTGTATAAGTGAAAGCCATACTGAAAGCCATACTGGTAAAGCGAGTGTAATGATCAAATGCATTTGAATGGAGAAATTCATAGCAGGGTATCATAAATTGGGATATTGAGGTTATTAAATCTGGTGCAGTAAAGAGTGTAGAATATGGAATTGAATTTTGGGCAAAATGAAAAGTCATTGAACGTTTAGATCAATTTATATGAACCAAGCCCAAATTAAAGATTCAGAAATTGTAAATCTTACCAAGAAATTGGAGATGAGTATGACCTTAGAATTTGAGTAGGAAAAATGATATTGGGTGATTAAGATGAGAAGTATGTGTACTGGCAAAGATGATTAAGTAAAGAGACTGTGAGAAAAATTAATGGTGATTTAAGCTATACATCCCAGAAGGAATATGTGGAGTGACTGAAAGTCTAAATTGCCGACGGTTTTAACTGTCGGAGATATACTTAAAGTTTATAGTTTAGAGTTTGTAGGAGCATGAGATCAATGTATAGTTCTATTTGATTTTAAGTATCACAATTGGTGTCATAGTGTTTTCAATAGAGTACTGGATGAGGAGTTAGAAGATATAAAGAGTCATTGCTTTGGTATTATGATGAGTAAGGCTTAAGAATGATTGAATGTCAGATCAATTGAAGAGGTGTTAGAAATTAAGTGATCAAGCGGGATGAATGAATTAGGTGGATTCACGGCAAAGATATGGAATACAGGAAATTGACATAAGAGCTACATGAACTGAGACTATAGCGATGTAAATTATTAAGTGAGCTAAGGTGTACTCAAGTTAGGAAGAAGAATTCGCTAAGCTGCTATGAATTAGTTCATATGAACGTATTATGAGTTGATGCTACTGACAAAAGAATTCAAAGCATGATATATATATGAGCATGTTAAGGAAATATTAAGGTGATAAGATTATGGTGTTATCGATACAGGAAGTGGAAAACAAATGTGTGAGTGATCTGAAGCATAAAGAGGAACTAGTTAAGAAGTAAATGATCGAATAACGAAGTGAAAGACCGAATGAGTCGACTAAACACTATCATTTGATAGAAAGTTTTCGAGTGATGAAGTTAAATGAGAAACGGAGGAGCATCCTACACTCCTGAGCAACTCGATAAGAAATATTGGTGTTTGAATATGATATGGATGGTTTTTAAGAAAAGAAATGAAAAACATTATGAATACGCGTGGTGAGAAACTTAAATATGCAAATGACAAGAATTATTTGGAAGACAAGAGTAAAGACATTGTATAAGTTTGGCATTTGTTTAAGTATGAATTTCGAGGACGAAATTTCTTTAAGAGGGGGAGAAATGTTGGGCCCCGGTTCGCATTAGGTATGTGTTAATTTATTTTTGAGGATTAATTTGAATTTTCCTTTTAGTTGGAATAAATTGAGGTTTATAGTGTTTAAAGGAATGAAATTAAATGATGGATTAAGTGTAAATTAGAGTTGAGTTAGTTGTTAGAAATTAAAAGGAATCAAATGGCTTAAGGGCAATTTAGGAAGCTTGCATATATTATTAAGGTTAAAGGCTCTTTAGTCTTTAAGTAGTCATTAAAAATGAGAAATAATTGAAGAAAATGATGGGATTGCGTGGGTGTAGAAGAAGCCATAGGAAATTGATTAGTTTTATAAAGGGAGGGCCAAAACTACGTAGTTTTGGAGAGTTAGCTTAGGTTTCAATATAAAAGACATGTGTTTAGACAAATGAAATGAGATGCACGAAAATTCTAGAAGGAGAAAAAGAAAAGGGCATTTCGTAAGTGGGAAGAAGAAGAAGAAGAAGAAGAAGAAGAAGAAGAAGAAGAAGAAGGAGAAGAAGAAAGGTTAGGATTTTGGTTCATTTGTTTTAGAAAAGAGAAGGAAAAAAGGAAAGAAGAAAGATCAAGCTTCCATTAGAGGCCAAGAGGAATTTTCGTGGGTTACTACCTAAGGTAAGAGAAATATGATTTCCTTTGGAGTTAAGGATGAATTTTAGTGAATCTAGCCTAAGTTAGGTATGGGTAAAGTTAGATAGACTTTTCTCCATGCTTTCCTCTCCTAGAATTGTTGAATTTGGGTTATCATCATGTTAATTGGGTTGTT
>JANTPM010000246.1:9532185-9545145 GCA_025434745.1 Erythroxylum divaricatum | reverse complement strand
CAGGCAATTCACCTTGCAGTCGCGGATGGCTCCTGACACCCCTTCACTCTCGGCGGTGGCACTACCAAACTATCCCACCTCTTTTTCGCTGATGATTTGATATTGTTTGGCAGGCCTCCGTGGACCAGATCCATCTCCTCAATGCTATTCTGGATGAATTTTGTCAGTCGTCGGGCCAAGCGATAAACAAGGAGAAGACGATCATGTATTGTTCCCCCAACATCAGTCAAGAGCACGCCCTTTCCTTAAGTTCCCTTATGGGCGTTCAACTTGTGGGGGATTTGGGCAAATAACTCGGGGGCCCTCTCATCCACGGTCGGGTCTCCAAATCCATCTACCAGGACCTTACCTCCAAAATTCGAAAACGAGCGGAGCTCTGGCGGCCCGAGAAACTCGCCCTAGCTGGACGCTTAGTGCTGTGACAATCGATCCTCACATCCATCCCTAGTTATCTTATGCAATGCACCGCCCTACCCAAAGAAGTTCTCGCTGACATCGACTCTGTCCGTCGCAAGTTTCTATGGGGCTCTACTTCGACTACCTGGAAGTTGAACTTAGTTGCATGGGATACGGTCTGTCAGCCCAAAAATCGGGGTGGTCTGGGTCTCTGGAAGCTTCGCGACCTCAATACCTCCTTCCTCCTCAAATTCGCCTGGGGTCTTATCTCGGGCAGCCCCAAACTCTGCTATCAGGTGTTTCGGGCCAAGTACGGTTGGCCCGACAGTCCACTCCCGCCTGCTTACCCCCACTCTCCAGCGTCACCTCTCTGGCGCCAAATCTCTTTGCTCTGGCATGTCGGGCTCCATTGTATCCGCTGGAGCCTGGGCAACGGGCGGACCACGCGGTTTTGGCTCGATCTCTGGCTAACCGGTGACGTTCGTCTTATTGACCTCATCACCACTCCACTATCGCCTCTCGACGCCACCCGCCCAATGGCAAGCTACGCTACCGCACTTAGCCAATGGCGTTGGACGGAGTTTATGCCCCATCTCCCCCAACAGGTTTTGCCGTGAATCGCCGCTATCCCTCCCCCCTGTGTCTCCCTCAGCCCTGACCATCCTTCATGGAAATTCACTGCGACCAACTTCTTCTCCACGGCCTCGGCTTACGAGTTTCTCACTTTTCCGACCTAGTCCTGGGTCGATGCCCCTTGGACTGCTATATGGGCCTGGCAAGGCCCGGAGAAGATCAAAACCTTCCTCTGGCTCCTGATATGCGAGGCCCTCCTCACTAACCATGAACGGCGCCGGTGTCATTTTACGTCCGACGCATCATGTCACAACTGTGTCCAATTGGAGACCGCCTTACATGTTGTCTGTGACTGTGTCCGTAGCCAAGCTTTATGGACACGTCTTCACAGTCACCTCCCACCCACTTTCTAGTCAGGTACTTGTCTTCGCGACTGGCTATCTTTTAACTTACTTTCTGCTGCTCTCTTGTAGGATGACACGTCGTGGTGCACTTGGTTTGCTGTTGCATGCTGGCGTCTCTGGCTATCCCGTAATGAGGCCGTCTTCAATGGCACTCCAACCATCGTGCGTCTCCTCTTCCACTCGATTTGCGCCCTTAGCAAGGAAGTCGTTCGTGCATTCCAAGATCTCACCCGCGGCCGCCGCAATAGCGACCCACACCGACCATGCCAGTGGCTTCCCCCACCCCCCAACTGGGTCCGTCTATCCACTGATGGCGCTGTGACAACCCGCACCTTCCAAGCGGCCACTGGCGGGGTACTTCAAGATCACACGGGCCGTTGGATCCGGGGGTTCACGCAGCACATCGGCACCTGCACCCCGATCGAAGCTAAACTCTGGGGCGTTCTCCATGGCTTAACCATCACCTACCAGCTCGGTTACCCGTTAATCCAACTCCATTCCGACTGCAAAGAGGTCGTCGACCTCCTTACCGATGAAGGAGACGACTACTGGGGCAATGCCATCCTTCGGTAGATCCGCCAGCTCTTGGACCGCAACTGGTACGTCGACATTCGCCATGTCTATCGGGAAAACAACGCCTTGGCTGACTCACTGGCCAAGCTGGGTCTCGCTCTCCCGTTGGGCCTTCATGTACTGCCCACCTCTCCTCGACAAGTTGAGGGCTGGTTGCCCCATGTGGCATCTCCTCCTTAAGCAATGTTTTGCTTCTTCGGTATGAAAAAAAAAAGGTACTCTTCCAACGCTTTTTTCAGAAACAGTAATTCAGTCCCTTCATGATAGACTTTTTAATGTATCACCCACCAGCTAAATTGGCCCTTGAGAAAAAAAAGAAACATAGGAAGCACACGCTTTCCGAAGCAAATGTTTAGTTCAGGGATATGAATTTATCTGCATCTCGTTGAGACAATGCTGAATTGTCCTCATTCCCGGAATGAACTTGAAATTTCAGTACGAAATGAAAGATGGAGACAAGTTAAACCACTTTTTGAGTTCAAAATCGTCAAAAAGAAGACAACGTGGAAGCTAATGCTTGGGTCCAAGAAAAGTTTCTATAGGACAGAAACATGCCTTTGTTCTGATAAAATGCTTCAGGTGATCGATAATATTAATTAAGCAGCAGAAACGGAGTTTTGTCCAGGATTATTCGTCTATTTGGCCGCCGCTGTTTGGTTTTGGTAATGGTGACTCCATTTGAGCTTCGAAGTGCGCAAGTTCATGATTGCAGATCTGCTTTTCCAAGTTTGTCCCGTGAAGTTCAGCAATAAAGCCACAGCCATCCAAGAAAATAAGAATGTAATATAAACAGAAGAAGATGGTCAACTTTAGGATAATAATTGAAAACTTCAACTCTTAAAATTTCCTTTTTTTTATCGTTAGACTAAGCCGCGACCTATTGAAAACCGCTACAGTAATCGTTAAAATGCAGGTTTGTTACTGAAATATGCTGCCTATTGGCAACAACCACTTATACCCCATCAGGGCATGGATAACCACCATCTTCCCTTAACCCTTTCCAAAAAGGAACAATTGAAAGGTAGCAAAACAGTTCCAAGTGATAAAAGAGGCGGCAAAGTGCTTGGCATGTTCTTGAGGAGTGCATTTAGTGAAAGACAAAGTTGCTTTAAGGTCCTAATCATCTAACCAATCTTAGAACTTCAATATTCATCAATGGTGGAAATAATCATTACTAACCCAATTCAGGGGGAAAAAGGGGGGAGAAAGAAAGGGATTAAAGTAAGGTAGGCACAGACGTAGATCATCGTCAGAATCTAATCTTGCAAGATAAAAAGGAGAGACTTTTTCAACGAGTGATTACAGGGGAAGGTGAAATTAAAGTACACATTGTGTAGGGAATCATTATCATATAATTAAGGTATCATTGGTGCCAAATCCACTAGAAACACTTGTTTTCGGAATTAATTACATGGCTGTGGGGACAAGAAAATTATGGCTATCAATAAGTCTTTACGAGAAACTAATCTTTAACTTTTTACAGGAACTGTCTAAGTCTTCCCTTGAAGAATCAAGTTTGTCATTTCATAATCATCAAAAAGCAGCCCAACACCGCCCAACATAACAAAGGGTTTTAAATTTCTAAATAGATTGCTTATGTTGGAAAATCGAGGCAGAATGGATCCATATATAAAAGATAAATATAAAAAAATTTTGTTTGGATTTCTTGAATTCAAAATTACTTTATATTTTATAAAATAATTTTACATATAAATCATAATGAAGTAAGAATCATAATTTATATCTTATTCTGAAGCATAATCTTTTTTGTTTGTTTGCTCTCTTTGAATTGTATATGAAATCAACCATTTCAAAGAGGCTTAGACAAGAAGTGTTAGCTCCCTTGAAATCTAAGCCTATTTATAAAAAGTTTTGAATATTTTAGTAATTTAATTGAAATAAAATTCTAATTTGAATTAATCTTTAATTAGAATTACAATTAATTCCAAATAAATATCAATTATATCCAAATAAGATCTAATATCTCATATTTATCTTTATTTATTAAATATATTATATTAATCATAGAGTTTTTTAAACTTTATAATTTAATCTAACTTTGAGTTAAAACACTTTTTTTAAACTCGTTTTTTGTGAGTAACCTATTAAGTTCATAAATATGTTAGTAATAGATATAAATTATAACTCTAAATCATTTTTAGGATTAGATAAATTAAACTTCTTTAATTTATCTTTAATTCTTTAATAAAATAATTTATGTCTACAGATGAAGATTGACGTCTAACAATAGATCATGACCACCTAAATATTTAAAAATGTCAAAGTAATTTTGACTAAATTTTTTAATCATGATTTTTTATATAATTTAATTCTTTTATCATACAATGTTTTGATTATATATAAAGCATAGAAATAATATTTACACCTTTTGATTTCAATCATATTAATCCTCCGCCATTAGTAAATAATTCAATTAATAACATTTGGAAATTATTTTCAAAGTGTTATTCCATCCTACTCAAGAATTTCTCAAATCAATACTGATAGAGAACAATGAAGCATTCTATCTAATTAATTTAGGGTAATGAATCTTATATTGATCACTCAACTACCTTTATATATTTCATACTATATCTAATGACTACCGACTAACCTAACCCTGATTAGAATAGGTCATAAGTAGTATTAAAACAGAACAATCCCTTTATAATATAAATATGGAGATCTTATATCAAGGGATCACTTATACAATTAAAGTGAGAATTTTTATAGACATACAAGTCACGCCCAAATGGAATTCTCATATGAGGTCAATTCAGTAAACTTGTTTTCTAACTAGCATCTACAATTTTGTTTAAGTATCTCCATACTTTAATTTATAATATCAAATTCATTCATAATAAAGAAATATAATTTACGCTAGTCTTTTTACAATCTATTAATGTCATATCTTAATAGAACAATAATTAGGAATAATTTAAGTCATCATCATCACATCCAATCTGAAGTTTCACAATAAAGCAGAATCTGGAGATATCTGATAGTACGCAGCATTACCCCTACATAGTAGAGAAGTTGTTTCCGATAGACTAACATGCAGATGTGACAATAAAAAAGTGATGTAGGTTAAAGAGTAAATAAGTAAAACTAGTACGTTAAATTATTATGTAAATAAAATTACAATAAATATATAAATAAATAAAAATTACAATAAATACGATCAAAACCCATTTTCTTAAAAAAATCAAGTTAATAGGAAAAATTATGTACTTAAGATTAACATTTGAAAAAACATACACAAAGCAATGTCTTTTTACACATTAGACAAGTGTCCTAAATGGCATAATCAACTCGAAGGGAACTAGCTATGTGATACATATATATATCATATACATAAGCAGGAAGGTTGTGCAACCACGGGAATTATTATAATAAGAAACAGGCAACTAGTGTTTCTGAAGAAATAAAAGCACTTAGTAAGAATACAAGCATTTTAAACTAGTAAAGATGAGAATGTGAATCCACAAAACCACATCAAGGCAATACTAGAACTATCCATTTCATTACTAACATGAATAACATAGATTCAACCACAAGAAGGTCACGTCACAATTCTTCATACATTTTTAGCGCCATTTTTCCAAGTTATTGCTAAATTAAGCTAGATTAGTAATAACCACATAAATTAAAGACAATTTCACAAAAGAACAAGTCACTGAGGACAAAAAAAGTTATCAAAAGTCTCAATTACCTCAATATACTTAGAACAAAAGCAACACTCCTAGCAATCAAAGTAACAGTAGAAATAATACTATATTACTAAATGAAGCCCAAACGTAGAGACATCCAATCCTTAGCTAAAATCTATAACACTAAAAACCCAAAACCCATCCATCTATCAACCACAGAACACTCAAAACCTTAAAAATAAATACCTACCAAGCCTAAGAAAGCAACAGTGCACCCCATTATCACAAATAGAAACCAAAACAAACAGCAGCAGCTTTAAATTGAACTTAACCCACTTACAGATCAAGAAAATCCAAGAACATTAGTTACTTCTATGACTAGTACATAGAGACTACAACATCAACAATGATCGCATAGCTAAAACAACACAACACAACACAACAACAATAGAAAGCTTAATGGGTATGTTAGAAAATGAAGCTTACAGCTAAAACCGAAGAAAAAGAGAGACATTGCAAGCCCAAATCGAAGAACAAGATGTGAAATCTATGAGAAGGTAACAAACAATAAAAGAAGAAGAGGAGAAGGAAGAAAAAAAAAGAGAGACAAATACTTATCATTGTCCTTTATTACTAGTTAACTAAAACAAACACAAGCGCTAACTCCACTTCCATTCCTAAATAAACATTCTTAAGCCAAACTAGATCACAAGGAACGGATTCAAACCAAACGCAAAAAGTTAGGCACTAAAAAGGAACAACTCAAGAAACAAAACCCTAAATTCTAAAACGTTAACTACTCTTTAAAATGAGTGTACTGGTAACTTCGTTTACGCACACACATAGAGAGAGAGAGAGAGGGAGGTTTACTTAGAAGAGCACCTACTAGATTGCAACAATTGGAGGTCAGAAGGACGGAGGAGAATCTCGACAATGATGTAGCTCTAGCGATTGGCGGCAAAAGGAACAAGTATGAACAAGAAAGGAACAATTTAAGTATAATACATAAATACAATATGGGTCTCACAATTATGATCTCATCATAAATTCATTTGTAATGTATATTTATCTTATGGACTTTATTATATACATATGAACATGAATAAGATAAAGAATGCCTTTAAATTATTTTGTCACTAAACTACAACTAATTGATTGGTTGTTGGGCATGACCTAACAATCTCCCACTTGCACTAAGTCAATTGTTTAATTATCTTAGACCATATTACTATATGATGATCATGCTACTGTTGACATATTAATTTAGCGAGAGAATTATACAAGATTCTCTACAATGAATACTTGTTCAAATTTTACATTTTTTTATCTTGATTATCATCATAATTAAGATAAATTACCTAAATACATACTTAGATCTTTAATGTGACCTTAGTTCCTTTTACATGCCCAATAATTCTAATGTTTTACAATAAATTATTGTCTAAACATTGCAAGGAATTATACTAAGTTCGTTAAAGAACTTATGATCCAAATAATCATTTCCACTAAATGATAAATATATTTTGGCTTATTAGCAATTAGTGCTACATTGGAACCTTTCTAATCTCAAAATAATATTATTCCATGTAAAATATACCTTAACCAAGATTTACTTCTAAATTTAATATCTACATAAAGTTGAAAACAAATATCAATTCGTACATAGAATAACAGATATCTTCAGTAATTCACAAGTATAATATATCTCAAATACTTAACATCTTTAGTATATTATCAATATACTTGGACTAAAATAGGTAAATAACATTCATATCTATCTATATAAATCTAATTCTCATAATTAAGTTGTTATCTTTTCATATTCAACAAAAGTTGTTCTTAGATATTATATTTTCAACAATTAAAAAATATTAATTATTGTTTTCTTTGTGAGCAATATGTCTCTATATACTCTCATTAGAAAGGGCAACTATACTTCTACTAAACTTCTTGTAGATATGATAAAGTCACAATTATCTTTAAATAAATTGTTTGAATCATCATGAAAGTGGATATTTCAACATCTCGTAGCCTTTAAATTATACATCAAATATATTAATAAAAGCATTAGTTCCAATTAGATATATTGTTCTAAAATTTGAACTTTTCAACCATTATCTTACTACCACTACTTGAGAACCATTACCATATAAGTACTTATTGAAACAAATAATTTGTTCAATAGACTTGTAAGATTATATCCAGCATTTTAGATATCTCATAACTTTCTATTATCTAATTTTTTTGTAAACATACAGGATAATATATGCTTTAACTAAGCATCACGTATTTAAATCGCTAACTTTAACTCTTTCAAAGACTTGGCATTTTATAGCTCTTATGAAATCATACTAACTGATTTAAATGGAGTACTATTGTCCATTTATTCTGGAATAATGTTTTTAGGAGGAACAATTTTACATATTTCTGCCAAATCCTTCTATTTTTTTATTGAAGGTAAGTTGTAGTACTAGGCATAATTATAAATGAAATAAATATTGCATCATATAATATCTCACTATACCTCCTTGCACAAACCCGTATTATTATGAAATTTAGTTATTGAGGTACTCACTAAAGAATCTCGTTTCTTATAGACAATTAAAAATTTTATATCTCACGATTTAAAACTCATCAAGGTGCTTCAACATTCTTAATGCTTAATTTCTACTTAGATTTAAACACTTTGAATTGTTTAAAATTTTAAATCAATATTTCATTTAATACATATGACTATATCACATAAAATCATAAGTAGTTTAATGAAACAAAAGTACTATCCTTTTATAAATTGTTATCACATCTAACACATCACATCTATAAGATTTAACAATTCAATGTCATCATCATTCTTTCACTAAAGATTGATTTGGTTATTTTCAACTAAACAAGTTTCATATGATTCATAATCAAAAGGACATAGATAACCTTGTATGTAACTTTATGATTCTCATTATGTTGATTTAACTAACATAGTATGAGATGATAGTTTCGGTTATCCAACTTTCTACTATTGCCACTTATGTTAAACATAATTATCCTTTGATCCAACACATAAAATTATTTGTATAAACTTAGATCAACTACTTTTACTGAATAATGTATTTCTTATCTTGCATTGATCATTGTAATAATGTTTAATTTGGATTAAATATTAAATACTTATAAGCATAAACTACAAGTTCATATGATCTCCATCATATCATGTACAGGCAAGAAAAGTCAACCAATTACTTTTTTAATGACAAATATTATAATTCTATAGCAAATGCCTTCAATTGTTGTCCATGTTTATGCTTTTAGTAGACCGAATTGGGAGGAACAATTCTTTCAATGTATTATACGTTTCAGCTCTATTTCATGCAACCTCTTACATTGTGCTAGCATGGTGTTGACATACATCTTAAATATTGTCATCAAAGTTTGTCAAACATTAGTCAACTCAAAATATCAATATATTTTTTCATCTATATGATGTTAATATATTTATAAAACTTTGTTAACAAATCCTCAACAAGAGATATAACAAAATTACATAATCGACATATAACTTTTTTAAAATTCAATTGTGTCCAAGAAATTTGGTTCACAAATTTATTATCAAGTATACTAAACAAATTAAAATTCACTTAGAATAAAATATAAATGTAAGAAAACAAGTATTGATTATATGCCATAACTACAAAATAAGATTAGGACTTTAATAATATATTTGGTTACTCTCACTGTTTTATTCAAAATAATAGCCATCAATATTATTAATAAATATTACTTTAATATCTTTACTTGATCAAGATTTCATTTAAATTTAGTTGAACTTGAGTTAGTTAACAAATAAACTAAACTTAAATTAGATAGATAGTCCTTATCAATCACATCTTATATGATTACTAGATCTGTTAGATAACAACTCCTTCCAAAACGTATCATAGATGTTATTTGTAGCCTTGCCTTTAAATTTATATGACCATGGACCTATTAATTTAATATAAAATATATTCAGGTTAAAGAGATCTTGAGTCACTCAATAAGCCTTGTAATAAACAAATTTTCATTTTTATTCTTAAATAATAGAATATAACAATAACGTTCTCATTGTGTACTTAATAATTTAACAATGGATTTAATTTGATATATATATATATATATATATATATATATATATATACACACACACACATATATGTCAATGTAATCAAATTATATGCACAAAATATGAAGCTTCACTTAATTCTAATTATTGATAATAATCCAAAATAATATTTCTAACTCTTTAAAAAAATTAATTAGATTAAACTCATTGATTCCTAGATAAATTGAATTCCTATTTCAAATATAAATTTAATTTGATTTGAAAACAATTTTCAAATTCAATTGGAAACTATTTACAATTTAATTGAAAATAATTTTCAATAAATAATGCTTCTTACTTATTATAATTTAGAAAAACTCCTTTTTCAAAATTACAAGAAAGAAATCCTAACCAAATTAGAAATTTAGTATTTTTCCTTAATTAGAAAACTATTTTCTAATATTAAAGGAAACTACTTTCAAATTAAATAAAAATTTTAAATTTATCTACGAAAGTCCTTTATATTATTTATTTAGAGACTTATTTCTTATTTAATTACAACATCTTTCTTTAATAAATTAGAAAACTAATTTTCTAATTATTAAAGAAAGCTAATTTTCATAATTAATAAATGAAAATATATTTTTCCAAATTTAATAAAAAATACAATTTCTAATAAATCAAGAAACTTATTATTCATAAATAAAGAAACAATTTCTAAATAAATAGAATAACAATTCTCTAAAAATAAATCAAAAATTTAATTTATCTTAATTAAAGTGAAAGAAATAAACTTTAATTAAGAAACACCTTTCTTAGTCACTTAAGAACATGCTTTTCTTAATCTTAAGGTTTAATTAACCAATTTCAATTTAATTAAAAATAATTAGTTATAATTTAAAAAAATTAATTAGGAATCAATTTTGATAATTATTCTTTAATCTAAATCTAATTAAGAAAATAATTAATTTAATATTAAATTAAGATCTCATCTTAATTAACATAATCTTATTATATTAATTTATCTAAAATAATCTAATTATGAAAGATAATCTTTTAAATCTTTGTTTGATTCTAATTATTGATTTGACATCTAATTTAATTCAATAATTCAACTTTTTTTAAAAATTAAACTAAATTCTAAACATATTCCTAATAAAATTAACCTTTTAAAAATAATTTTCAAAAAATTATAAAATACTTTCATAAATTTATTACAAATTTAAACTAATTTTAATTAAATTAATTAAAAGAAAAGCTTAAAACAAATATCTAAAAGAAAAATAATATTTAAGTGGGACTGTTTGACATGTTGTCTAGCGATGGCAAAATCGACGACCCGACTTTAACCCTGTTTGAACGGGCCACGGGTCGATTCATACCGATTCGTTGGGCCGAGGGCCACACGAGTTGGGGTTCTAGTCAGGTCATGTCAGGCCGGGCCATGAGCAGCCTAGGCCTGACCCGACCCATTAACATCCCTAACATTGTCTGGCATGTGCATGTCAAATGCGTCTCCATCAGTTGCGATGTCCTACTACACATGCCCCATCTTATTTCTCCTGCTCAGGGTTTCTACCGCCTCTATTCTCTTCCATTTCTTGCTCCCGCTCCTCCATCTCTTGGTTTTGGTTCCTCCTCTTAGTTTTTGTTTAACTGTCGCACCTTCATGATAAGTCACGAAGGTCACAGAGGGTACCTAAGAAGAATTCCAAGTATTTTGACTAAATCAGAATAAGTTACACGTGGTCATTGAATGCTTGCTTAGAAATAAGAGTAGCTGTTATTTAATTTGATTAATTCTTTGTGTTGCACAGTGTCAGTTTCACCACTTATTAGAGTCGTGTCTTGAGAAGTAGGAAAAGTGGTTATCTTTGTGTGTATTTAAGTTTGGTTTAGTTATCAATGAAGGAGAGGAAGATCTTCATAGTGAAAAACCACGGTTTATTCTCACCTTAAGTAGAATATCGATTTCAACACTTTGTTTGCTTTGATTGGGACCTATCATTGGTATCAGAGTAATGGCGACTAACAAAGAACGTATTGAGAGTTTGGACGCTAGCTTAGGACAACTACAAGACAACGTCAGCCAGATGGAAAATGGTGTTAATGACAAGTTGCGACATTTGGAGGATATTATGAGTAAACTTTCTGAGGCGGTGTTGTCCAACAAAGAAGGAACCAACAGCAACTCCAAAGACCATGCAAGCCATTTTCGCAGTCACAGGGAGGAATCTCAGGAAACAGGACGATCAATGCTCCATCCTAAGTCAGTCAAACTTGAGTTTCCAAAGTACTCGGGTGACGATCCTACCGAATGGTTCACAAGGTTGGATCAGTTCTTTAAATATCAAGGCACCTTAGCTTCACAAAAGGTGTCTTTGGCATCATTTCAATTGGAAGGAGAAGCCAACCAGTGGTGGCAATGGTTGCGCGGGGCTTACCGAGAGGAAGGAAAAGAAGTGACGTGGGAGATCTTCGTTGAGGAGTTATGGACACGGTTTGTGCCTACGGATTGTGAGGATTTTGACGAAGCCCTTTAAAAAATAAGGCAACTGGGTCCATTACGAGATTATCAGAGGGAGTTTGAGAAGCTTGGGAATAGAGTACGGGGATGGACACAAAAGGCCTTGTTCGGTACGTTCATGGGCGGTCTTAAACCAGAAATTGCTAATGCCATTAGGATGTTCAAACCAAAATCCCTTACAGATGCCATTAGCCTTGCTCGGATGCAGGATGAGCAGCTGAATCATCACCGCCAACTTCTACAACCTATCGATCGATTTGGTGTAGAATAATCTTTAACAAAGTTTAAAGTTGCATCACCTACGAAGCGACTTGCTTGGGACGAAATGCAGAAGCGAAGAGTCCAAGGATTGTGCTTTAATTGTGATGAGAAATTTTCCCTAGGACATCATTGCAGGGGACCTCAAATCCTAGTACTAGAATGCAGTGATGAAGGCTTAGATACAGAGGAGCCAAACAACTCAATGATATGACAACCGAAGATTTCATTCCATGCACTCGTAAGCTAATTTCCTCAACCTTGAGGACAAGGTTGTGGCAAAAAGGGGAGGTATTGATAAGTCACGAAGGTCACAGAGGGTACCTAAGAAGAAATCCAAGTATTTTGACTAAATCAGAATAAGTTACACGTGGTCATTGAATGCTTGCTTAGAAATAGGAGTAGTTGTTATTTAGTTTGATTAATTCTCTGTGTTGCACAGTGTCAGTTTCACCACTTATTAGAGTCGTGTCTTGAGAAGTAGGAAAAGTGGTTATCTTTGTGTGT
>JANTPM010000246.1:9519165-9532085 GCA_025434745.1 Erythroxylum divaricatum | reverse complement strand
TGAAAAACCACGGTTTATTCTCACCTTAAGTAGAATATCGATTTCAACACTTTGTTTGCTTTGATTGGGACCTATCACTTCATGTGCCTGAGGCTCCTCGTCTTTTTTTGGCAAGTTTCCCCCTCGCCATTGGTTCACCCTTCTCACCAATGGCCATGTTTGCCGCTAGTGAAGCCTCAACACAAGAGGCATTCTTCTGTCATTCCTTCAACCTAAAAAATAAATGCAACTAAACACAATCGCAAATCTAGAAATGATGCACACATATACTAGAAATGCAGAACATTATTTTGATTAATAGCAAGCAATCGTAATAAAGGCATGGTTCAATCAACTTCCAAAAAACAATCTATAGTAGTTTCGAAAACTTAAAAATGCGAATATACATCTTTGTTTTTTCTGTTATTATTTTTTTGTAGAGGTAGATCAAACATAACAAACTTTAACGTATAAAGTTCATGGTTTCCATAATCATAATGATGAGGAAAGCAATTAACACATACATGTACTTAACAGTTTTCATCAAGATGATGAAGCTAAAAGACCTTATTTATCCTTTTATTAAGCACATGATTGGTAACAGCGAAAGAACTTGGCTTTGGTATGACAAGTGGATGAACATAAGTCTACTCATTCTTAACCCATTACTCAGCATTTGAGAATTGGAATTCCTCTTAATATTAAGATTTCACCTTTGATCGTTTATGGTCAATGAAGAGGGAATTTTCGGGGCTTTGATACTTTGGTTCAACATTTCCCTCATATAGATAATGAGCAGTGGATGATTATATCATTTGGTTGCCAGATCCGAGTGGTAAGTTCTCCAATAAATCTTGCCATCAGATTTTTGCAAGGGGATTACTTGAAGTACCTTGGTCTTCTCTTTTATGGCAAAATGTCATTCTACCTAAAGCTTCTTTTATCTCGTGGCTTACGATTAAGAACAGACTCAACACTAAAAGTCAATGGCACGACATTGTGGATACAACCTATGTTTTATGTAAAATGGAAGCTGAGGATAGAGATCATCTCTTTCTTCTCTATAGATACTTAAAAGCTATATAGAGTAGAATTTTGCACATGATTCCAAGTAATGGGTATCCTTACACTTGGGAGCAATTGTTGGCTTGGGCAATCTGCTACTCTAAAAAGGGTATGTCTAATGTGGTTCTTTATGAGGTTGCTTTTATCACTACCATCTACTCCATTTGGAAGGAACGAAACTCTCATAGATTTACTATCCTTGAAGATGTAAATATCAGCTTGCAAATAAGATCATTAACTAGATTAGAGCCGCATTAATTGTCAAAAATCTACAGCTCCATCTATCCCCATATATGAAACATAGATGAAATTTGTAGAGTAGATTTTCTTACTTTGATCAATTGCTAATTCTTTTTATAATATACTAGTCTGTACAATGTTAGCCTGGAACTGATTGTAATGTTTTAGTATTTTTATATATTGATAATACCATTTTCATTTTCCAAAAGAAATCTAATAAACACGTGATTTTTTAGGCCTTCAAACATATCTCTGCAAACTCAGACAAGGAGGAGCACGTGTGACTTTGTTTTAATTAAACAAACAACAACTTATTTAATTACACAATAATCAATTTAAGGCAAATCACCTAAACAAGGCATGTGGATCAATTTCAAATCCATGCAACTTTTGCATCAATAAATTTTAAGCCTTTTTTTTAATATTCAAGCAAGTTTAGTCAAATTGTAGAATTAAAGTTGACTATGATATCATTGTTGAAAATTTAAGGTAGGATTTCAACTTACGTATGGCAAAAAAATATGAAACTTTTTCATTTTAATTTTTTGAATCCAAAATCATTTTAAATATATAAAATGATTGACACATAAATTATGATAAAGTAAGAATAATAATTTGCATCTTATTATGAAGCTTGATATTTTTCTTATTTTTTCCCTTGAATCATTTTTGAAATCGACTCATCTCAACTACTATAGCCACACAAGTATCTGGCGTCTAACGATATTCACAAAATATATTGAAAGAATTATACAATTGTTGAAGAGAGTTTAGGTGAGGAGTATCAACTCCCTTAGAGTCTAAGCCTAATTATAATAGATTTTGGATATTTTAGTAATTGAATTGAAATAAATTCTAATTTCAATTAAATTTTATAAAATTACAATTAATTTCAATTAAATATCAATTATATCCAAATAAGATTCAATATCTCATATTGATGTTTGTTTAGTAAATATTTCATATTAATTCACAAAGTTTTTCAAACTTGATAATAAAATCAACTTAATTTAAAACACTTTTATATCTTCAACTCGATTTTTGTATGTTATCCATTAGGTTTCCAAATATATTGACAATGTATATAAATTATAACTCTAAATCATATTTAAGATAAGATAAATTAAACTCTTTTAATAAATCTTTGATTTTCTAATTAAACAATTAATATCCATAGATCAAGATTAATTTCTAACAACATATCATGATCATCCAAATATTTTGAAATATCAAAGCAGTTTTGACTATCCTTTCTATATATGATTTTTTCGTATAATCAATCCTTTCATCATACAACATTCCAATTATACATAGGGTATGCAAATAATGTATATTCTATTTGAGTCTAATCATATTAGTTCTTCACCATTTGTAATTGATTCAATTAATGATATTTAAAAACTAATTTTAAAGTATTATTCCATCTTGGTCAAGGATTTCTTGAATCAATACTAATCGAAAACAATGAAATATTCTTTCTAATTTTAAGGTGATGAATCATAAATTAATCACTCAAGTACCTCTATATAGTCTATATTATATCTCACGACTGCCGATTGACCTACGTTTGACTAGAATATGTCATAAGTAGTATCAATATATAATAATCTCTATATGAGATAATTTTTGGAGATCTCAAGTCAAATGATCACTTATATAATCTTTACAATGAGAATTTCTATAGACATATAAGTAATGTTCTAAATAAAATTCTCATAGGGTTAGTTTATAAGATTGATTGTTTCTTTCATTAAGAAGAAACATAACATGCGTTAATCTTTTTACGTTCTATTAATGTCATGTTTTAATAACATAATGACTAGAAACAATTTATGTATAATACATAAATACAATATGAATATCATAATTATGATCTCGTCATAAATTTATTTATAATGCATATTTTTCTAATAAATTTTATCATATAATATATATAAGATAAAAAAATATTTTTAAACTTATAAGAACTTTTTAACCACTTAATTTCCTATAATTGAGAGCACCCACATGACCCGAATATGAATTTGTCAAGCACTATGGTAGGATAAAAAGCAAACAGGGACATTATATGGTACATTGAAGTTTAGTCGATGCTTGTCCAAGGTGAAACACTTATACCATTTCACCTTTGTATTCATCACTCGTTGTCACACGTCGTCACACCTAAGGGGCTTGTTGCATGCTTTTGCACCTTGCAATGTCATTGATAATTGAAATTTATAACCAACTCTCTTTGATGCATGTAAATGCATGAGTGAGCGGCACTGACGGTGATTGAATCAACGACTGCACAAGGGCTATAGTGCTTTAAAGGACAAATAGTAGTAAAGACGCGAAAAGAGACTATTTCCACATTATGGGAATGGGGGGGGCTCAGGTCGTGCTTTGTCCTACACTGATTGAGAATAATTTTTAGATGGGACAACCACCTGGCCCTGATTTAGCTGACTCTACAGTTATTGGTCCCATTTTGTCAGCTACTGCTGAGTTGCATGCAAGGCCATCACCTTCTTTTCATGATTGTTTGGTAGTGCAGTCATCTAGGGCAAAGCCCACTTCTTTAGTAGGTCAGAGTTCGGCTTTTGATCTTTGTAATTAGTGGACGAGAAAATTTCGTTTAGAGTATGAAGTGAATGATTACTTGCAATCAAAGGTTCTAGTTGACGATGATATTATCCAGGAGGTTAGTGGTAAGTGAAAAGATGCTCTCATTGTTAAAGTTTACTGGAGGTCTGTCAATTTTACGTACTTGGAGAATCGGTTGAACTTGCTTTGGAAGCCTTCTGTAGGACTAGATATTATTGATTTGGGGTTTGGTTTTTACATTGTCAAGTTTGAAGAGAAGGAGGATATGTTGCGAATTTTGTCTGATGGTTCTTATATTGTTGGAGGTCAGCCATTATATATTCAAAAGTGGAAGCTTGGTTTTCAGCCATCTACTGTTAGAATTTCCTTAATGGTTACTTGGGTTTGTTTTATTGAATTTCCAATGGAAATTTATTGTGATAAATTTGTAGCGGCTAGTGCTATTAGAATGCTGATTAAAGTGGATAGGCAGACGTCCATGGCTACTAAAGGACGTTTTGCTAGAGTTTGTGTTGAATTGGATCTTGAATAACCTCTTGTTCCTAAGGTTTTTATTGGAGGTGCATGGCTGCGTGTGGAGTATGAAGGAATTTTAGGGGTCTATTCAGGATATGGCCGTGTCAAACATTGTATTGAAAATTGTATGGAGGTGGTAGCTCCAGTGACTACTAGGGTAATGGTTGATGCTAGTTCAAATTCTAAAGAAGATATCTTTGGTCCATGGTTGGTTGCACAGCGTAAACAAAGGCGTATTATTAGAAGTAAGTCTTCTTATATTTCTCAGGAGAAGACCGTATCTAACACTATCACTGGAAATCGGTTTGAATCTTTGTAGGTAGAAGATAGCGTGGTTGTCAAGGTGGATAAGGGCTCGATTGGGCCTGGCAAGAGGATTTCTAGTGTTAGTGGGCCTGTGGGTCCAAGAGATAAAGGTAAGAAGCTTGTGGTAGTTAAGGGGGTTAAGAGATCTGGTAGTGAGAAGGATAAGCTTCGAACTAGGCCTGTTGTAAATAGGCTTGTTTCTAAGGGTCAAATGGTTCTAAATAAGAGAAAGGAGGCTTTGGAGGTTGGACAAAGTTCTGGGTCGAATGTAGAGGGTATGGTGTCTGATGTATCAGACCAGAATTTGGTCGTGGAATCATAGGTTCCTAACATTTCGTCACCAGGTGTGCCTGTGTTGCTAGTGATTGATAATGTTAGTGGTTGGGTGGTGGCAAAATTTATTTAGAATGAACTGAAACCTCCCAACCCAATTGCTGGTGATGTCATTGTGTGTGAGAAACCCATGATAATTTCATAAGCTTTGGCTAACAAAGTTGATTGTGCGGTGAATGATATGCTTTTGTTAGCGACTGATGATGATATTTCAGATGATAATGGAGATTGTAGTAGTCGTTGTCGGAGTCGAAGCCCACCTAGAAAGTTGTAAGATTCTGGCTCCTTATTTTAATCTTTTTTATTGGATTTAAAAATATTCATTGGAATTGTAGTGGAGCTGTGAAGAGGGGTTTTTTGACCTATTATGTCATCTTTATTGTCTGGACATTCTGATTATTATGGAACCTCAAATTTCAGATGAAAGAGCGACTAGGGTGGTAAAGAAGGTATGTTTTTCTAACTTCTTTATTTCTCATTCTGTTGGTTTTCTTGGTAGAGTTTGGTTGTTTTGGAATAAGAATGATTGTGATATATGTTTGCTACAGATGGATACTCAGTTTATTCATTGTTCAGTTGATGTTGGGGGGAGTAGTTGTTGGTTTCTTACTACAATGTATGCTAGTCCTATTCATAGTATACGAGATTTTTCTGGTCTCAAATTATGATATTGCAGATTACGTAAATGAGCCTTGGTTGTTATTTGGTGATTTTAATGAAATTACCTATGTCCATGAGAAACAAGGCGGTGATTTACCATCTGTCGCTAACTGTGGTAGGTTTTTTAGACATTGGAACTATTGCTCCCTTATAGATTTGGGTTGTGTGAGTTGTCAGTTTACTTGGACATGCTCAATTGCTAAAATTAGTGTTATGCAAGAACATTTAGATTGGGCTTTGCGTAATGCTAGTTGGCGGCTGAGATTTCCTGCAGCTTCTGTTATGTCTTTGTCTCGACTTGTTTTTGATCATTTTCCTCTATTATTGTCTTTGAAAGGTTTCTCTTCCTTTCATTTGGAGAGGCCATTTCAGTTTGAGGTTGCTTGGACTTTACAGGAGGGTTTTAAGCAAGTTGTTTCATTAGCATGGTTTGCACCTCATGATTCTATTTTTGGTGTTCTTTTGTCAGTTCAGGAGCAAGTTGTACGTTGAAATAAGGAGATTTTTAGTAATATTTTTTAGAATAAGAGGGTTTTACTAAAGCGAATAAAGGGTGTTCAGTTGGCTATTCAGAATCATCCTTCTTCTTCTCTCTTGTTGCTTGAAAAAGATTTGTTATGCCAACATGATTTGTGTTTCGAACAAGAAGAGACACTTTAGTTTCAGAAGTCTCGTGCTGCCTGGATTAGGGATGGAGATCGATGTACTAAGTATTATCATGTGATTACTAGGGTTCGTCGGAGACGGAATAAAATTGAATGTTTGAAGAATGATGCTAGGGAGTGGG
Organism: Erythroxylum divaricatum; assembly: GCA_025434745.1. Taxonomy (NCBI): domain Eukaryota; kingdom Viridiplantae; phylum Streptophyta; class Magnoliopsida; order Malpighiales; family Erythroxylaceae; genus Erythroxylum; species Erythroxylum divaricatum. The sequence goes on along the minus strand of JANTPM010000246.1, from coordinate 9,525,613 downwards.
TATCTGATCCAACTTTATTGAAGGATATGGCAGTGGGGTTCTATGAGAAGTTTTTCTCGAATGATGGGATTTTTAATACTGTTTTGCGGGTTTGAATTTTCCTCAGTTATCTGAGACAGCAGTTGAAGATATGTTGAAACTTGTTACTCGTGAAGAAGTTTGGTTGGTTGTTTTGTGTATGGGTTCTTATAAGGCCCCTAAGGTGGATGGTTTTCAACCTATATGTTTTAAGAAGTATTGGGATGTGGTTGGTGAAGAGGTTTTCTAGTTTGTGTCGCAGACTTTTAATTCTGGTGTGATAGATGCTTAGGTTGCTAAGGGTTTTATTATGCTTATTCATATAGATCATGCTCCAAAATCCATTTCTCAGTTTCGACCTATTACACTTTGTAATGTGTTTTATAAATTGGTAATGAAGGTTTTGTTGAATCGTTTGAAACCTTTTATTGATAGTTTCCTAGTCTTACCATTGCTGATAATATTATTATTACTTAGGAACTGTTGCATTCTTTTAGGAGATCTAAAAGTAAAGTGGGCTATTTTGCTTTGAAAGTTGATTTGGAGAAGGCCTATGATAGGGTCAATTAGGACTATCTGCTTTTTGTGTTGTAAGTCTTTGATTTTCCTTCTTAGTGGGTTAATTTGATGTTAAGTGCTCTTTCTCAGTCTTCATTGGCTATTCTATGGAACGACGACTCCTTTATATCATTCTCTGCGACTCGAGGGCTTCGTTAGGGAGATCCAATCTTCCCTTATTTATTTGTTCTTTGTATGAAAAGTTTGACTATGCTTATTCAAAGAGCACTGATGAGTAAAAAATGGATGCCGGTTATGACATCTAAAAATGGGTCAGGTATTAGTCATTTACTTTTTGTTGATGATTTGTTGATTTTTGGTAAGGCTTCAGCTAAGCGACTAAAGTGGTCCATGAGATGTTGAATGTGTTATGTATGGAGAGTGGGTAGAGGGCTAATCTTTATAAGTCAAGAATTTATTTTTCAAATTCTGCTTCTCGTGTTATGAAGTCCAGGTTACAACAATTGCTAGGAATAGCAGTTACTTCTAACTTGGGCAGGTATTTCGGTGTTTCGTTGTTACATGGTCGTACTTCAATTGCTCATTATAAGCATATTGTGAGTTCAGTGGAGACTAGGTTGGCTAATTGGTGTTCTAAATTTTTGAGTCCCGTTGGAAAGAAAGTGTTTATTAAGTCTTCTATTTCTTCGCTACCAATTTACATGATGCAAATTGTTTGGTTACCTTCCTCTATTTATGGTAATTTAGATCATTTGGCTCGTGAGCTTTATTGGGGTTCCTCGCAGGATAGGCGTAAGTTGCATTTGGTTGGTTGAAATTGATTTATTCGGCTAAAGAGTTATGGTGGTCTTGCTTTAAAAAGTTTTAGATTGATGGATGTTGCTTTATTGGGTAAGTTGGGATGGAAGTTATTTTTGAATGATTCTACTTTGTGGGTGGTGGAGGTATTACGTCGTAAATATTGTAATGGTGGGTCTATTCTCTTTTTTGTTAAGGTTCGGATTCCAGTTTATGGAAGGGGGTAGTTAAAAGTTTTGATTTGTTGTTTCCTCTTTTAGTTTGGAGGGTTGAGGATGGTTCTTAGATTAGTCTTTGGTTTGATAATTGGTACTCGGGGGGTCCTTTAGTGTATCATATGGATAGTTTGACAGTAGGAGAAGACCATTTTCGGGTAGCACATATAATTAATGATGGTTCTTGGGATTTTTTGAGCTTATGTTCTGCAATTCCGGATCATCTCAGGGAGGTAATTTAGGCAATTCCTATGCCTTTATTTACTTCGATGCAGGATACTATGTCTTGAAATTTTTCTTCGAATGATGCATATTCGGTTTAAGTAGCTTATAAAGCACTTCTTTCGGAAGAAATGTCTAATGTTTTTGTTTCGTCTATTTTTTCTTAGTTGCGGAAGGTGACTAGTCCACCGAAATTGAAACATTTCTTGTGATTACTTGGGCACTTATGTCTTCCGACGAATTCTTTGTGGTTCTCAAAGGGTTTGGTTATTTCTACTTTGTGTAGAGTATACTCTTTATATGCTGAGTTTCCTTTGCATTTGTTACGTGATTGTAATCATGCGGTTTCATGGTGGCAACAGTGGGATGTTCCTGATGATTTTTTTTTATTGTGATGTATTTGATTGATTGGTTGGCTTTGAATCTATGTGCTTGTGCTGTGGGTCCTTTTGGTTTTGATTGGGCATATTGGTTTCTAGAAAGTATTTGGTGGTTGCGAAAGGCTCGGAACTTATGGGTCTTTCAAAAGGAGATTATTTCCTTAGCAATTTGAATGGTTGTGTCTTTAAAATTGCAATGGATGTATCCCTGACTTCTGATTCAAAATCGAAGCTTCAAGATGTGAGGCATTGTATTGGTTGGACTGCGCCGCCAGCTGGTTGGGTGAAGTTGAACTGTGACAACAGTTCTATTGTTAACCCTGAGCTGACTAGTAGTGGAGGGTTGTTACGTGATTCATTTGGTCCTTCGCTAGGGGGTATTTATTTCGAATTGGTGTTTCAACTATCTTGGTGGGGGAGTTGTGATCCATTTAGGATGGTTTGATTTTTGCGTAGAATCACAGCTTTCGGCAGGTCGGGGTAGAATCTGATGGCATGGAGATGGTACGGATGGTGACTTGTGGTATTATCTCTTTACATCCCTTATCTGTTTTGGTTGTGGATATTCAAGTTTTACTTACTGGGAATTGAAGTTGTTCTATTAGCCATGTGCTTCATGAAGGTAATTTTGCAATAGATTATCCGGCTAAATTGGATCATAAAATTTCTTCAAAATTTCAAGTTTGGGATGATATTCTTGAAGCTCTCTTCTTGCTCCAAAAGGTAGAATCCCCAACCCCAAGGCCCCCAGTCGCAAGCCCGACCACCGCTGAAGGACTGAATCACGGTATAATCTTGATCAGCCCCCTAACAGAGCGATCCACTGCCTCCCGTTACCAGGAGTCGAACCTAGGACCTTGCTCCAATTGACCCTGTTAGTTGGCCAACCAAACTACCCGTGCGGGCTGAAGCTCTCTTCTTGATTATATGGGCTGATGCCTGTGGTATTTCTTCTATGAGATAGTTTTTATTTTTATTTAGTTGTAACAAAAAAAAAAAAAGGATTGCTTCTTGAATCATTTCTTTTCTGTGAACTGGCAAGTTAAGAAATTGTAAAGCTGAACCAATCAAACAAAAGAGTCAAGGGGATGTCCTTCAAGTTCTGTAGCAGAATATCAAAGAGAAAGAACCCTTTTAGCTGACAGAAATATGATACCAACAAGAATAACAAAAGCATATATACAGGTATTTATATTTATATATATGTATATACTGAAAAACCCCGTCTTGAAAGAAATACATGGCATTCGGTTCGGTCGCTTTCCCAAGATGGTTTTTAAAAAACAAGATGAACATTGAACTTCCAAATTCAGAATCCATGTGCTTATCGCAAGAAAAGTGGAATTACTCAAAGCTCATCCTAAAATTCATGTCGACGGTACCACCCGATGGGTTCTAACAGAAACCGCCAAAACTAACTATTCTGTTCATGGACCCCCTTAACTTCCATGCTCAATTCGTTCGTAGATGGTAGAAGTTGAAAATCAAAGCAGTATCTTTCTTCTTTTAAGAAACCAACCGTACATGGAGAGTATTACGTGGGGTAATTTCCCTTTGTCTTTTCATTGTTTCTCATTCTTTATGAAGAACAACGGCCATTGACTCTAGCCTGCGAAACCTCAAATGCTTGGCAATGAAGTCATCAACCGCACGTTGAAACTCTTTATCACTCAACTCATCATCTGGAACATGCTTCTCATCTACCGACGTCATCATTTCTTGGCATTTCACAGTCTCCGATCGTCGGAGTTTTTGTTCAATCTTTTCCGGGATTTTCCTCTTCAAATTGTCCGACTTAGTCCGGTGATAAACCTTTGGAATTGGATTATCTGACCCCGGTCCCGAATCAGAATCAGAACCCGAGAACAAACCAATATTATCAACATCATTGTCATTTTCCTCAACGCACGTGGTGGTTACGACATTCACTTCTGAAATGATCTCTTTGTCCTGGTAGAAAGTATCCTCTGTCGACAGAGAAAGATTATTATGAGCATTCTCTGACAAGGACTTGGGACAACGATGTTCGCTGTTTTCTATAAACTCCTCGTAGAGTCCAGGCTCAGCATTGATCTCGGCGGGATTCTCGCACCATAATCTCTCGGACTTTACTAAAAGAGTGGCAACGATAACGTTGCAGAGCATGAAAACGAAGAGATGACTCGCAACAACTCCGGTCACTCTCCGGAAAAACTGGCCGGAGATTCTGATGAGGAATGGGACACGAGTAAGAGCCCAGGAGAGTACTAACAGAGCAATACAAAGCTCGATTATGCGAAACAACCTTGTTAAGTTTCGAAGCCGATCGCAACGGCGCATTGTCTTTGCTTTCTCTGCTTTTACGTTGTAAAACTCGAGCAAATCCATGAAATTTTGGAAACTCAGAAGGAGAAAACGAAAGGAGTAGAGCAGGAAATGTGTAACGAGTATTTAGAGAGAAATGGTGACTTGGGTTGCCATTTTCAAGGGAAAACTGAGAGAAAATGGAAGGGAAAATAAAGTCTAAACTCTAAAGAGAGACGAAGGAAGGGTGTGTTGTGTCTAAAAGTTGTTCAGGTTGGCAGCTTCTCCCGTCTTTAAACCTTTATCTTAAATAGACTCCACTAACCCTACAGCGCAGATAAGTTAGACAGGGTTTAAATCTTTTTTATATACGTAGTCATTTAAAATTTGGAGTCACAATTTTACCTTTTATAAGTGACCTGTTTAGTTTGAATAGGGATTAATCTAGATATGGATAATTTAAAAGTATCTTTCTATAGTTGAGATTTTTCTAAAATACTTTGTGAATTAAAAAAAAAGACCTCACTAGTTATTGTCTCTATTTTGAAATCCAGATCGGATCGACAGATTCAACCGATTGGACCGGTAACCGGTCAACTATCCGGTCCAATTGACCCCTAAAAACTAGTCTTTAATTGGACTAGTATGAACCGGTGAGAATCGATCAATTGACCGGTTAAACCGGTGGTCGAACTAGTTGGCCACTGATTCAATGATTTTTTATTTATTTTTTTATTTTTTAAAACACATCATATTTTTTATTTATATTTATTTATATTATTTGAACCGGTCAAATGAATTTTTTATTTATATTTTTTATATTATTTGGTATATTTTTATTTTTTAATATTACTAATATTATATATCATTAAATATAATTATTGTGTAATTATGACGTCACACCGATTCGACCAGTGGTCGAACCAGTCGAACCGATCAAACCGGTAACCAGTAAAGCTTTCGATTTGTCGTCCGATCCCGGTTTCAAAACCTTGACTATTGTTATAACTTTTTTCAAAATAAAAACTAAACTCTTTAACGATTGCATTTAGAAAAGTGTTTTGTGTCTTAATCAAGATAGATACCGTTACATGCTAAGTGGATTTTTACATAGTATTACTTCTAACTAATAGAAAAGCTCGTTTTGGACAATTATTTTTCATGTTAATGCAATAGTATCTTGTCTAATCTTTGCCTGACTAAAATGCGAAGGTTGATTATGTCTCTAAGTAAACCATAAGAGGTAGTGGAATACTAAATTGAGGAGTAAAACTCCAAAGGCTCGTTTTGACCAATTATTTTTCATGTTAATGAAATAGCATCTTGTTTAAAATTTATGGTGACTTAAGTTGGAAATAATTGTCAACCAAAAGCAAAAATCTTGTTTATGGTTATAGTAATTTTACAAATACTTTTTTTGTATGTTAGAGTAGTAAAAGAAAGGATTAGTTATCTAAAAAATTCTAAAAAATTCTAAAATTTTCAATTAAAAAGTACCAATAAATTGCACAAACTTCTAATTTTGTTTCAATTCTAGCCCGACTTTAGTCTCACTATTATCTATGCTGACATGACACTGTTACGTATTAATAGACCCCCATTAATCAAACAAATCAGTGTCATTAAGAGAATGTTGTATGATTAGTGAAACAATGTCATTTTATAGTGAAATTGAAACGATGTCGTTTGAATTTTGAAAAAAGCTTCTTCATTGCTCTCACTCTCACACCCTAAATCCCTGAATCTATACACATGTATAGAGGAAGTGATGTGATGTTTGAAAAACTGAAAAGTGGATGTAACATTGTGTGTGTGGCATCGAGATGCCCATCGACGTCGGTTTTTTTGTTCTTCTGATTTTTGGTTATCTACAATTGGGTTTTCTTTGTGTTGGTTGCATTTTTTTTATTGTTTTCTGCGCTATGAACAAAGCCATAGAGACTTCCATTCATGTCACCTTATACTGCCACTGGATGGCATCTGTAGTTTTCCCACACACATCGAGAGCACGTT
>JANTPM010000246.1:9488172-9500041 GCA_025434745.1 Erythroxylum divaricatum | reverse complement strand
TGTCGGGTTCGGGTCTCGCGGGAGTGGGGTGCTACAATAAAGCTATAGGAATAGGTGATTGAGGAGAAGGTGATTGAGAAGAGAGTGAGAAAGGATACTTCTATCTTGCAAAACCAATTTGGTTTCATGTTAGGAAGGTCTATGACAAAAACTTTTGCATCTCCTTAAAAGGTTAATAAAATCCTATAGGAAAATACATGTAAGCTATATATAGTCCTTATTAATTTAGAGAAGGCGTATGATAGAGTACCAAAAGAAATCATATGGAGGTGTTTAGAACTCAAAAGGATTCTCATGACTTATATGCAAATTGTTAGTGATATGTATGGTGTAAATATCAAAGTAAGGATGATAGCATGAAATAGTAAGCATTTTTTAATAAAAATTGGGCTACATCAAGGCTCCTCTTTAAGTCCCTTTCTATTTGCAGCAGTGATGAATGAGCTTGTCCAGAATATTAATGCCTTAACAAAAGAGGAGGTCAATGTCAAGTTTGAATTTTTTAGGGATATGTTAGAGTTGAAGGTCTTTAGATTGTGTAGGACTAAGACTGAGTACGTAGAGTGGTTACTAATGTGAAGGTAAAGATTGATTTAGAAGTTATAGCGTAAAAGGAGTGTTTTAATTATCTAGGATCTATCATTCAGAGGAACAAATATATTGATGAGATGTAGCTCACTGGATCATATTAAGGTGACTTCAATAAAGAAGTACAACAGGAGTGTTATGTGAAAAGAAAATATCACTTAAACTTAAAAACAAATTCTATCATTTAGTGATTACACCAGCCATGTTCTATGGGGCGGAATGTTGGCCTATCAAGCAAGTGAATAATCATAAGCTAATGGTGACGGAGATGAGGATGTTCCGTTTGATGTGTAACCTTACTAAAAGAGGTAAAGTCATGAATGTAATAGTAAGGGACGAATTAAAGGTAGCTAATATTATTGACAAATTAAAAGACAAGGCTTATGTGGTTTGGATTGTTAAGAGGAGACATTTAGATGCTTCGATGAAAAAGATGCTAGAAGATTATACTTAGAGACTGTAAGAGGAAAAAAGGAATGCCTAAGAAGAATTGAGGAGAGGTGATAAAAAATGTTATGACAATGATGAAACTTACCGAGGGCATATCCCACAACAAAAAACTTTAGCGAATTAGGATTTAAATAAATGATCCCTCGAAAAAAGTTCCTTCTAGTTCTCATTAGTCTTTTAACTCTTTCCTCATGTAGTTAGCATAAACTTGTAAAAATGCAATGCTTACCTCTTAGGGATTTCACCTAAAGATGTGTGTGTATGATATATTCATATTTTCATATATCTTTATGACTTAATTCAAAGTCATTTACGTTCATTTTATGTTCATCTACAGTTGGTTTATCATGTTTTAGCATTATTCAAGGTTCGTTGATATAAAATGCATAAATGAAACAAATAGATTCGAATTGCACTATTTTTGAGTTTCTGGTAGACTTGACCTTAGTCATTGTGGGATTTTTATCTCGATATTGGTTTAGCTCAAAATTTTAAGTTTTCATAAATACATTTTTGACTCATTGATGAATTTTTTGGGCTAATTGCAGATTTTTTTGAGTTGGAATTCAGGAGAAATAAATTCCCAAAAGTTGCATCAGATTTTGGATTACCAAAATGACATTCCGACGACGTTTCAATCATAACTTTTGACTCGGATGGTGAAATTCAATTATTCAAGTCTCATATTGAAACCAATTCAAAGAAAAAGATACTAATAAAATTTGAATTCCTAAATTGTCACCGTTTAGTTTTTATGCACTATCGAAATTGACTTTGAAAAATTGGAGTTGTTTTGAAGAAAAGAAGACATACAACACAACCTCATTTCACTCTCCATACCTCTAGCGCACCAAGAGCAGCCCCTACTCTACCAAAACAGCTCACTCACATAACAGCAACCAGGCATCAGCCCCCAACAACATAGCCTTCACTTCCATCAATGCAAGCTCCCATACACACACATGCAGTAGCTCCTACTTGGCTCCACTCGCCACTCATTCTCCAACAACGCTCCATCCTCCTATTATTCACGCAGCAGCTTTGAAGCTCTCCAGTAGCCCCTACATGTCATTATTTCATCTACATGTAGCACTTGACTCCCCTCTCCACTCACCAACGCAAACTACCCTCGCCAACACAGCTTATATTTTTCACTCCAACACTCCTCTTTTGGACACACACAACAACACATAACACTCCATCACGCCACTTAGAAGCTCCATACCACATCTACGCAGTTGCTTCCACCAATATATACCACATCCATGCCACTTACAAGCCTAATCCAATCTCAACAACACAGCCTCATTTTTCACTCCCATTCACGCAAATAACAACACCGTAGCCTCCATTTACTAGCCAAGACGCATCACTCCAACCCTGCACGTAACTCCAACTAACGCACAGCCTTCATCACCACTCACCACTATCAGCCTTTACACTTCAAGGACGCAACCAAGAGCCTCCACCTAGCCTCCACATATTGCCACAAGCTACATCAGATTTTTCATATCAATGCATGCATAAGACATCCACGCCACTCACCAACTTCCACCAACTCTCTATCAACGTAACTTTCACCATTTATCACTATGTAGCCTCCATTCATTAAAACCAAGGAAGCCCTCACTGACACACGCAACAACATATCAGCCTTCATAATCACTTCCACACACGCAGTAGCTTTGAAGCGTCCATTCACAACACCACCTGGCTCCATTCACGCATACTCTTGGTTCCTTCCAAAAACACGCAAGCCATCTTCTCCACACAATAACGCATAACACTCCATCACTCCACTAAGGCAAAAGCTCCATACCAAATCCACGTAGCTGCTTCCACAAGGCTGTCTCCATCTGCCCAACCTTCCACAAACACACAAGCCTTCATAATTCACTCACCTCTTCACCAACACAAGCCATCTACTCCACTCATGCACAACATGTCCACTGTCAAACAACACAGTAGCCCCCACTGAAGTAAGACAGCCTTACTCACAAAGCAGCGTCCACTTTTGGATATAAGCTTCCATGTAACACTCACCAATGCAGAAGCCACGTTAGGAGAGAGGAGAGCACATTATTATGCTGTAGTTTGGAGCTATGTTTTTTATTTTTAATTAGTTCCTTCATGAGTTTATCTATCTTTTATATTTTTAAATTGATTGGCATGATGATTTGTAACTAGAACATTAATTTCTCTTAGGGATTTGATATTTTTTATGATGCTTTAATATTAAAATTTGCTAGAATCCATGACTAAATATTCATATACTTGTTGATTTTTCCTTGGATTTATTGGTTCTTCTTTTGGATTATTGAAAATTGTCTTGGTATAAATTCGCCTTTAAAAAAATGGAGTTTTTGTTAGAAGATTGAAGGAAATTTTGACTAAGATTTTCTTGTAAGTTGGGAGATCCAAGAAACTTAGGAGGTGAAAATTGAAGGTTTGAGACTTAAGAAACTATAGGAAGAACTTAAGTAAGGGATTACTAAGTAACGTCTAGAGTGGATAGATTAATTCATCTTTGAGAAAAGGAGATTAATTACACTTAAAATTTACCTGTAAGGTTAGGATATTTCATTTGTGAAGGATAGCTAATTCAATATTAAGGTTGATAAAAATATCATTCCTTAAGAGAAAGTCATTCTCCATTGAAGTTTATACTTTTAATTAGTCAATTGTTGCCATCTTTTTTTAATTAGTTACTTCACAAATTTTTCATATTCATAGTTATTTTGGTCGCAATGAATTCGGTAATTGTTTTAAAAAAATTTAAGTTTCTTTTAAATTTCTTTACATTAATTTTAAATTTTTTAAAATTTCACTCAACCCGATTTTAAATACCGTTAGCTAGCGTAGAATTGAACTTTTTCATAATTCCTATATATACGACTCGATTCTTACCGATTTATTAATCACTTTGACAACCGTGCACTTGCGGTTCACGAACAAATTTTTGGCACCGTTGTTAGGAACAAATGTTTGAATGTTTGCTTCTATAGCTAGTTTAATATTTACTTATTGTTTTTCTTTTTTTATCCTTAGAGTAACTTATTTGTTTCTTTTTCGTTTTGCATTTTTATTTTCCTTGTGCATCTTGTGTGTAAAATGATTGTATGCCCTAAACCATTAGAGGGCAAGAAAAATAGTTTGACCTAAAGTTGGAAAGAATAGTAAAGTCAATTCGTCGGCAAAATAAAATGGAAAATCAAGCAGAAGAACTTTAGAGAATTCAAATAGAGAGGGATGAACTGGCTCAAAGATTAGCTCAGTTAGAGGCCAGACTCGGTGTAGCTAATTTGACTGGAAGAAATGGAAGAGGAGATAACATAAATGAACATGAATAATTGCACCAATGTCCTATCAGGGAATATTTTCAGCCTACAGTGATGGACAATTATCACAGTATCTAAATACCTAATATTCGTGCTCAGAATTTTCATATTTCACCTGGACTCATCAATTTGGTTAAGACAAATCAGTTTGGAGGAGCATCAATGGAAGATCCAAATGATCATTTTGCAAATTTCCAAGAATTATGTGTCACTATCAAAACTAAAGGGGCAATGCAAGATGATATTAGGCTCACTTTATTCCCTTTTTTCTTAGAAACAAAGCAAAGAATTGGCTTCATTCAATTTCTGCTGATAAAATACAAACTTGACAATAGGTAGCATAGCAGTTCTTGATTAAATTTTTTCTACCTAGTAAAGCTGCGAAGTTAAGAGCTAATCTTCCTGTTATTGCTAGAGTTTTGGTGCTCCAGTTGTTAATTCTTCTCTTGATATTTTCAACCAGCAAATGGAAATCAACAATAGTGGGGTTTTAGCTAGTTATAGGGATGCCAAGATACATCATTGGGAGGGATTGATGACTGAAACCAGTGATAGAGTGTAGCTTTTATGTACTCCCCAAAGCAGTTTTGAACAGGAAAAAGCTACTCTTTGTAGAATTAACCTCCAACCTCGAGGGTATATGAAAGATTTGGAGTGCTTTCACCAAGGTCGAGACTGAGAGTGGATCAGCTTTAGATAGTAGGAACAAGTCATCGACAAAGCTAAGGTTTATAATATTTTGGTGATTGCATTTAAAGTGATATTGGAAAGCTTTAATGCGAGCAACTACAGCCTTTAAAGTTCTGTTAAACACTTCCGTAACAAGAGCGAAAAGATATGGTGATAGAGGGTCACCATAGCGAAGCCCCTTGGAGCTTTTAAACTGCTGATTAGGTTGTTCATTCACGAGGATTTTAAAGGTAGGAGTAGTTAAGCTTTCAACTATCCATTGAATGAAGGTTTGAGGAAAGTTCATAGCTACTAGTGCATCAAGAAGGAATTGCCAATCAACTTTATCTAAAGCTTTCCAGATGTCTATACTGAGGAAACAATTCTTCTACCCTTAATAGATCCATAGGATTTAGTAAGTTCCTGCAGGAGGAGTATGTTATCACCCATAATACAACTTGAAATGAAGGTCCCCTGTGATGAATCAATATAATTAGCAAGAACATCCTTCAACCTTCGCTCCAGCACCTTCGCGATGATTTTGTATACGGTGTTACAACAAGATATGAGCCTAAAGTCAGAGAAGGTGACAAGAATTTGAAACGACAATCTTGTAATGAACCAACCAATGTATATCTCTTCATATGTCTTAATTTGAGCCTCATCCAGTATTAAAGGATGAGAAAGTTTTTCAATCACTATCGTTTCATTTTTTTAATAATATGGTTCACTATTAATTAAATATATATAATTTTGTTGATAATATTTATGGTTAATATAATTTAATTATTAATTTTATCTAACGGTTACCTCAAGATGTTTGTAAGCGGAAATGATTCTTGCAACAAACTAAAAGCTAGCTAGAATGACAAATCTATCATGACTATTTATGCTTCGATTATCTATGTCATCAATCACTATCATCACCACCTAACAGCCACATCTTATGACTAATCTCATCCAAGCCCTTCCCCTTTAGGAGAATCAAGGTTGAGAAATAAATGAAATGATAATCATCGGCCTGTTGCCTAGGGAATCTTGGCGACAATCATAAATAAAAGGTGATGATCTTCTTCTTGTCTAGTGAGTACTGTTTACAATCCTGTTATGTACCAAGCAACTGGGTCAACATCAGAAGCCTCTCTGAAATTGTCCGTTCAACATTCAGACAACCAAATCTTCAAAAGAATGGAACTTGAACAGTACAGATTGAACCACACAAACATCGGCAGACATCTAAATCCACTAGAAGATTTGTTTTCCACCAGCATAGAGCACGCTAGCATAGGATAAATTGCACGGCGTATACTGTTTCACAATACAATAAGATCATAATTCCCCCATCCAAAACATACACGACTAACATGTTAAAAGATTCCCATTGGAGATGAAAACATATGATGACAACATAATCCTAACTACTACAGTTGCATATTTTCCTTAGCGAATACAACTTTTTCATCAGTTCTGTCTCTAATGTCTTTCCCATACTAATCCCTTATGATAACCAAAAGTCTTCTCGAGAAGGCCCTTCCTCCGTGCAAAAATTTATACTAAGTGGTCTCAGATTTTGTATGTTTCTATGCGTGTACATGGCCTTCAACAAGGAATTGAAAGAGAATATGATTCTCAAAAATCACTTCTCCAAGTCAAAATTTTTTATCTATGACTACGAGCTACTGAAAGTCCTAAAATCTGAAGCGCTGAGAATTATTTAGATGATTGCATGCAATCTTTGTCGGTAGGAATAGGCATCCAACGAAAGCAAGAGAATGCTATTCACGAGGTGGCATTTACAATTTTTATTTGCTTCTTTCTCCTATGACTTGAGATACCATAATGAGACTGATTAAAGCTCACTAGGTTGCTGCATTTTTATTCTCTGGAACCTGAGAATCATTTCCAGAAGATGACCCATCTCCTGCTGACACAAAAGACCATGCCAATACTGCAGTACCAAGGGTAACAGCAGCAGCAATTGAGCCCCAAATCCACACCTGCCTCCTTTTCCTCAACTGTCTATTACGCCTTGCCACCTCTATACAAACAATAAAGGAGAAAATTATGATCTGAAATAATGGCATGCTACCTACTAGGGCCATACATAATTGATATTGAAAAGGGAACTATACATACCATAAGCAAACCTAAAACAAACCAATATCAAGCCAAAAAAAGATCAACCAAAAGATATTAAGGAATAGAAGTCTCACCAACAACTTCTTGGTTCCTCTGTGACATTTCTCGATTTACAGCCTCGTAATATTGAAGTCGATCTGACAAGCGAGCAATCTCAAAATTCTTCGCCTCAATCTGTGCTTCCAACTCTATCTGTACCTCTGCTTTGGCAATACCCCTTCCAACAGATTCTGATACAAAGCGAGCAAGATAAACCTCTTGGCACAACTCTTCAACAGGATTGGTATCTAACTGCTGCAAACCATCTTCTGAAGAAATTGGACATTCAGGAAGCGTCAACCCCACAAGGGACAATTGTTCCCTTATCCTCTCCCAATGGCTTTGCATATTATTGAGAGCTTGTTCCGCTTGCTTCCGCTTCTCTATCTCCATCAACAAATTAAATCTAATCCCATGCAATTCAGCTTCAATGTCACCAAGAGAAAGTCGTGGCCCAGCTTCAGGTGATAGTTCTACCAATAGAATACAAGTACAACAAGAGTAAGTTTTTACTGTTGACTCACTTCAGTTGATAGTTATAGCAGTAGAACATAACAAGAGCAAGTTATTATTGTTGACTCGCTGAAAAGGTTTATTCACTAATATTTGCACATACATGAGAATATTGTATGAAAGGCAACTAATAATTGTTATTTTAAAATAACATAGAAGAGAAGTCATTCAATAACAATATCCGTTTGTCATGTCTCACAGCCGTCACTCATTCGGAGGACATCAAATATAATGGTTTACCTTCCCAAGCATCGAAGAACTCTCCTGTTGGTGTTGGAGCAATAAGTTTCACAGAACTTACAGCCCCAGTGTTGTCCTCAAAATCGGTGCTACTAGTATAACTCATAGACTCCTGTGGATCGTAGAAATCATCGGTCTCACTATCTCTTTCAAATGCAACATGTCTTAGCACATCCTTTTCAAGAGCCAAACCATTCTTCCCATCACTGCAAACATGTTTTCCATTACAGCTTTCGGAATCAATATCATGATTGACAGATATATGATTCTCTTCAGTAGGATGGACACCCTTAGCATGCTCTTCTGAAGTGGAATCATTGGTGACACCATTCATAGGGACACCATTAGTATCAGAAATGGTAAAAGCAACATAACGACTATCCGTAGACTCCACAGCCTTAATTCCTGCATTATTCGAATCAGCATTAACCTCATCTTTATCTGTTATCTTCCCCCGTGAAGCCACATCATCCTCAGAAAAGCTCTTCGAAAGACGCGGCCCACGCCTCTTGTGATTGATAATGTATGGCGAAGGAGGAAATGAAGATGGTGAATCAGGAACTGGAGTTGCTTCAGGAGTGGCATAGAGTGCTGGTGATATTTGAGGACGATTAACTTTCCTCTCTATGTTTGATGTGCTCTTTCTTCTCTCCAGGTTTGAATTAGAAATGGAAGGCTTTTTGTTGGGAAGTGTATTTGTTCTTGGAGGACGATTCGAACTAGGAACAGTCTTGTCAACAGATTTAGAAGCTCCAGGTTCCAGCAACCTATCCAAAGCTATAGCAGTAAACGTTGGCATGGCTCTGCATTGCAAAAAGCAAAATAAAATTAACCAACATGATTCATAAAAGGAACATGCATCATCTGTAAAAGTTCAACAAAAGATAAAACCGAAGAGTAAATACACTTACTCTGCAGATTGGGAGTACTCTTCAATAGAAAACCACGTAAAGTAAATTAAGCAATTCCTAAGTTAAAAACTAACGCTGAAGACAACAATCTTTGGTACTAAAATTGAGATATCATTACCAAAGTTGAATAATCTTACTTGAAAAACTAAACAATGCTCAACATCCGTACCCATGTAGATAGTCGAATAGAAGTATGTGCTTGCTATAATCCTCAACAGAAGGAAATATAAAAAAAAAAAAGAAATTTTTAATCCACACGTAAATCAACCATAAACAAAATTCAAAAACTCTGCTCCTAACACAGACAATTTTTAATGAAAATATATCAAAGTAACACAATCAAGTAGAAACTCGTTACGAGAACCCAAAATTCTCATAGATTAGGCCATTTATTTTTATCTAGCTCCTAGGTACAGAATCTTCTGATAAGAGTTTAAATTCAAAAGCCACACCCAAACGCTCCCTACCTTAGCAACCATTAGACCAAAAGAACCAGAGAAAAGAAATTAGGGAATCGATATTAAAACCCTAGCTTATCGATTCGAAGCCCCAGCAAAACGTCTCCTCGGCGTAAACTGCACGCGGACTCTCTCTTTCCCACGCCGTTTTGTTGGCTTCGAAAATCTAAATCGCTAAGCTTGAAAGTTAAAACAACAAACACACAAACGAAGCAACTACAAATCATAAATTTCTCAATGAACAGAAAACAAAATCCAGAATAAAAGATTCCAAATTCAATACTTCAAACAAAACTATAAAAAAAAGGTCAAATTCCTCAATAAAATTCAACCAACAAAAGAAAAAAGAGGAGCTTCATCAGCTATTGACAGCAACAAAATAGAATCATCAGAAAAAAAAAAAACAAAACAAAATAAAGGGAGATTACATAATTACCTAGAAGGAACAGAAATCACTCAGGGAAGGAAACAAACAAAACGAAAGAGATCCTCCAACCAAAGCTGAAGCAAAAAAAAAAAATATTTTACAATATCCTTATTCAAGAAAGCGCGAGAGCATCGACCACTCGACACCTTCAGGCTTCAGTTCAGCCACAACATTCCGCCCCTATATTTCTCCGCAAATATGTGAATTGATTTTTCATTTCCTTTGAAATATCGCACACCTTGACCCACTCCCGAAGCACAAAAATTTAAAATTTTTGGGTGCGCTTAGGGCTGACGTGTGAGTAAAGTCATAGAAACTGGGTGTGAATGAGCAATTTCTGGAATCTCCAGGGGTTGAAAGGCTAAATTTGGGATTCTAGTGGCATCTCCTCCAAGGTGCGTGGAGATGTTACGCAAATCCCACCTGGGAAAGCGTGCCCTTTTGGCAGTTATAACGGATTGTTTTTCTTATCATTATGACGTTTTTTTTTTCTCTTTCCTTATAATTATATATATAATTCCTTTGTTATAATTAATTTTCTTATGTTTGCAATTGAAAAATATGGAAGTAAAACTAAAAATAGATTAGAAGACCAAAAACAAAAGTCAAAGACGAGGTGCTAGTCAAACGGTTGAAAGATTCTGGAGCAAGAAGAGGTGACATCTAGAATCTTTTAGAGGCTAGACGTGGCGTAAGCATTACCTAATGATACTCTTCATAGTTTGCATAATTGACTTGCTTTTATTTAACACTAATTCCTATCTCTCTTCCCAAAAAAATCAAGATTTTTCTATAATTTTTATAAGAATGTTCTAATTTTGAAAAACAAAACTGTGACGTAAATTGACTTTCAGTATTTTAAACAAATATTTTTTTCTACTTTCCTAACTTTTAATTAACCAAAGATTTTAAGCTCGAGTCCTAATAATGGAAAAATCTGTTTAGCCAACATTTTACTCTTTACGAGCTGACCCGATGCGAGCGAAGATTAGTCTAAGAGTAGATAACTTAAAGATGTTTTCCCACAATTGGGACCCTCCTAAGATACCTCATGGGTTAACAAAAAAAAATCACTATTATCTTTTTTTAAGTAAAGAAAAACCATTCATGCAATATATTCTTTGTCACAAACTAAGACTCTTTACCTATTTAATTCAAGACTAAAAGGAATTCTTACATTGTGTATCTTTTCTTAGTTTCTACTCTAGCACAACTATAAACAACTCAAAACATATCTTTCTTACTCATACTAGTAAACTAGGATTTAATATAGCAAACACATTTACTCAAATGCTCTATCTAGCTTCTTAAAGTTCTTGTCAACTTTTTAATAAGCCAAAGGTTCTTTCTATAACTCAATTGTAGTACATTTATACCTAAAACTAATTCAACTAATTGTCAGACATACAAATTAATTGTTATAACAACTAATCTTTTGACACATTTGACTAGTTGAACACTCACCTACAGCTAGCTAATTGACCATCGATTAACCCATTGGCTAATCAATCACTACAAGAAAATAATACAATCCGCAACGTTTTATTAATAAAACGTCACGAATTGTAAAGACTTTTTGTGAAGTTTTAAAAATGTCACAAAAAATTCAAATTTTTTTAGATGTCTTAAAAAACGTCACAAATTTATAATACTTTTTACGATGTTTTATCCAAAAATCGTCGCAAAATAAAAAATGTGATAAAACGTCGCAAAAGATGTTTCCCAATTAAAACATTTTCTTCTCCCGCGTTTGATCTTTTCGATCTAGCGCTTGAAAAATGAATCTGAGAACTTTTTCAATTTAGAAACCAAATCTGAAAAACATCGTTGCGTTGTCAACGCATCGCATTACTGCAAGAATTCCTTTCTCCTTCACTCCTTCAATCTTTGCTCCTTCTTCTTCACCAAAGCCATTTTCTTCGTAAATATTTACAGTTCCACCGTTCACAGTTTCATAAACAACCTCTTCTTCCTCTTTATCAAAATCGAAACCAACTCCAAATACCCGAAAATGCCCATAATCTTCATGTAAATTAAATTCCAAGCTATTCTCCGACTCTTCTCCTTTTTCGATACCAGAACGATATACTTCAGTCT
>JANTPM010000246.1:9460206-9485040 GCA_025434745.1 Erythroxylum divaricatum | reverse complement strand
CATAATATATTATTAACAAGTCATAATGTTAATACATGAATCACAAATATCCATTGGCCTAGGGCACACTATTAACAGTAACCCCCGCTGAGGAACCACCAGCCCGAACAGTCGGCCATCGTGGTAGAAATTGTAGGAAACTGTGGTGACTACGCGCATGATTTTCTCCACCCAAGCTGTGCAGTAGCCCAGTTGAAGCATCATTTTCTTCAAAAAACCCCACTCAATATGGTCATACGCCTTACTCATGTCGATTTTCAGAGCAACAAAAGCATCATTCCCCCTCTTGCGCCCCTTCAGCCAATGCATGGTTTCAAAACCCAACATGGCATTATCAGTGATCAGTCGTCCCGGTACAAATGCGCTTTGATTTTCAGATACAGTCAGCAACAAAGAGGCTTTCATTCTAGTTGCCAAAGCCTTACAAGCAATGTTGTCGATGACGTTGACTAGGGAGATTGGCCGCAAATCAGAAACATACTCTGGAGCAGAGTGTTTTGGGATGAGTACAACATTGGTTTTATTTAAGCCAGGCAATGCCGCACTGTCATTCAGAGTAGCCAAACAAGTAGTAGTAACATCATGAACAACGACACTCCAAATTTTTTGATAAAAGGCAGGGTTAAAACCATCAGGACCTGGCGCCTTATCAGGGTGCATACTAAAAAGAGCTGTGCAAACCTCATCCTCTGTAAATGGCCGGGTCAGGAACTGATTATGCTCATCAGTTAATTTCGGATGGACGCAGCTCAAAACAAAATCCATATCCCCCTGGTCAGAAGCAAATAACTGATGAAAATAAGAACAAATGGACTCCTTGAGGCCAGCTTCCCACATACACCATGCACCATCAGCGTCCCTCAACTGCTTAAACAGATTCTTACGTCTGCGTGCCGAGGCAAATCGGTGGAAAAATTTAGAATTTTGATCACCAAATTGGAGCCATAATTGTTTTGACCATTGACGCCAATATTGCTCCTGCTATAAAAGCATAGTGTGATACTCATGTCGGGCCTCGATAAAAGCCTCCCGCGAGGCAGAATCCAAGCCGAAGCGAAATCTCCGCATTCGTTGTTTGGCCAAGCGTAATTTAGTAATGAAAGTGTGTCGTTTTTGCTCCCCCCAGTTGGCAAGCATGGCGGCAACAATGGTCATCTTCTCTACAAGACTCGCCCCCTCCGTATGACACCACAAGTGCTGAACAGTATCAAAAACATCTAGCTCAAACAGCCAGGCATTTTCGAAACGAAAGGTCTTGGGGTGAAAACGAATGAGTTCCACATTGAGTTTAATATGAAGTGCAGAGTGGTCGCTGGTGGCAGTCTCCACATGATAACACACACAGTTCGGAAACAGAGCAAACCAAGGTGATGTTCCCAAAGCTCTATCTAGCCTTTCAGCAACCCAGGCACTAGTATTTTGACCCCTTTCCCAAGTGAACTTATGGCTAGTAAAACTGGCATCCATCAAACGACAATCCTCCATTGCGTGGTGAAAACCTTCAACCATCTAATTCGGTTGACCATATGGTCCAATTTTTTTCATCAAATCGCAAAAGATCATTAAAGTCCCCCTGTACAGTCCAGGGAAGTTGCGATTTAGTAGCCAACAGACGTAAAAGGTTCTAAGAAGCAGACCGTCAACTACGTTCAGGGTAGCCGTAAAAACTAGTGAATCGGAACTCTGGCAAGCCTGGCATGTGGACTGTAACATCAATGTAGTTAGTATCATAACCCAATAGCAAGCACATATTCTTCTCCCTCCATAATAATGCCTTGAGCAGTGGGACATTCTTAGGGTTTGTGCCCAGAGGAACCTTGGCGAGAATGATTAAGTTTTGCATAAAATTCCATGGGACACCGTCCACAATCCATTCCATATCCATCCAATGTAGGAACTGGAGTAAAAAAGCATTATTTCCCAAATCTGTCATCAGCATACCTTTAACCGGGCGCCACACCGCTGCCATGGTCTGCTGGAAGGCAAGGAAATTTAAAGGTTTATCTGTTACCAACCGACCCACCACGCAACATTGCGAGATCACCTCCTCGGCATTACCCACCGTACCATCTTGCTACATAAAGTCGACCTTGCCTTGTTCTTCGTCAAGGGTTAAGTTCGTGTAAACTTCCTCTGCTAGAGCAGTAGCCGTAGCAGCATCGGAGCTCTCTGCCATATTGGGTGAAGATGGGGGCACTGTAAAAGAGCACGAAGTGGGTATTAGAAGAGAAAAATAGAAGGATCAGGGGCGAAAGAAGGAAAGGAAGGGGAGGACCGAAAGAGGCTTAGGAAGTAGGAAGAAGGAAAACTTGCATTGAAACACGAGAAATAACGTCTTGTCACTGGAGAACAAGAGAAAAATCTCCATTATTTAGATAAAATATTAACAAGAATCTACAAAATGTTAAGTTAAAATTAGTTTAAATAACATGACAACATAATTATTAATGGAAATGTTTAAATTATTTGAAAATAATATAATTTGTTTTAAACCTGCATTTTATAATAAGAGAGTTAATTTATAAATATAACTGAAGTCATACTAACTTTTACATGGCTTGAATTAATTATTTAATAATTTTATGTCTTTTGGTTTTAGTTATGAAAACTTGCCTACAAAGTTCTTCAGCTAAATGTTTATTAATGAAGGGGTTATGCCTAGTAAGATAAGATATAATAAAAACTTTGTATGGAATCACGTGTTACATTTATAGGAATGTTATACTAATATTTATAGCTTCAATAATAACTTTTAATAAGAATTAGAAATAACATAAACATAAATTAAACTTATGATCTTGACCAATGGTGAGAATTAATAAAAAATTATGATTACAACATAAATAGTTTAGAATAATTCATTATAAGAAGTTGGAGATTGTCTTTATAACGATCAGAAAATGATTTGCTTAGTCAATAGCTTAATAAGAATATTAATAATTTGATCAACATTAGAAATAAATCTTACTTAAATATTATCAACCTTAGTGTACTTTTGGACAAGCTAATAATATGTCATTATGTTTAATCCTTACAGGAATACTGGATTGGAAACCAAGTGAAATGCACCTATATTAGTATACCATATAATTTAAGAATGAGTGAGTATGTTACAAATTTTTGATGGTAAATAATTAATCTACATAAGTTCAATAGTGGCATTTACTTAATATTTGTATACATTTTCATTTGACAACTTGACTAATTAAGTTATTTTTGAACATTCCATTATTTTACCTAAAATGCACTTTGTGCTCTTACATAATGTTAGCATATACGCACATAAATTTGAATTTTTGCACACACATGCATTCATTGACAATTTTTGGGTATAATTGATCAATAAATGTGATTATTTTTAGAATGTTGAATTATAGGTGTGAAAAATTGATTTGGATAGCATATTTATTTACTTACAAATTTGGTAAAAATTTGGAAATTTTCCGGAATTTAAGGATATTTTAGACTAGGAAAAATACCAAGTGGTAAAATAATTATTAAATGGTAGTAGAAATTACTATCCAAGGGCAATGAAAATTTTCATGAAAGGCTATACGATTTATTGACAAGTGCCATTGAAAATTGGGAGAGAATTGGATTAAAAATTGGAGACAAAATGGACTAGTTATTATAGTGGACCAAATGGAATAATGGGAAAGTGACATGTGGCAATTGACATGTGTCACTTGCCACACCACTTATTGAATCACGTTTTTATAAAGTGAAAGACCATATTTTGGTCTTTCACTTGCTAAAAATGACACTTGCCTATATTTTCATCTTCTTCATTCATTTATCTTCTCCATTCTTCTTCTTCATTCACGATGCTTTCTTCTCCAAGCTATAAGGTTGAATCTTTCTTCTCATCACTAGCCACTTAAATACTTTACTATCTCCACCTTGCTACTAAATGACCCAACCTATTCCTCCATGAAAGTTGATGATCGTGGAGAGGAAAGAGTTAGGGTTTAATGGTGATTTTGAAGATTTGGAAGCTAAATCAAGTAAGTCATGTTTTAATTTTATGGGTTTGGTTAAATAAAGCAATTGTGATGATAGTTAGAGGTTAATTTCATGAAATGGTGTTTTGAGTACATGGGTGTCGTGAATGGTGAAGAGTGTGTAAATTTGTTGCTTTTATTGATGAGTAATGAATTATAGAAATGTTTTAGAGGTTGAATGATCATGACAAGGAGTTTTGTATATGCTAGAATGTTGATGAAGAAATGAACATATATATAAATATATTGATGTTTTGTTTCATATAAATGCTAAATAATAGGTTAGGAGTTGTTTATGGATGATTGGTATTGTATATGATGAGTAAGAAACTATGAGTTATGCTACACATGTTTTAAAGATGAATTGGTTGTGAAAGGGATGTTGTAATGAGAATTGAAAGTTGATGAGTATAGAAATGCGCTTATAACATGTTTGTGTTAATGGATGAGTGTAGAAATGAGTTGAAATAGAGTTGAGAATGAGGAGTGAATGGAGTAGAAAATGTGATCTTTGTATGAGTTGTGTTAGTGTAAGATTTGGAAACAAAATTGGTAGTTAAGCTAGAAAATTGTAGCAGTAATATGATCTATAAGTATGCTTCAGTGTTTTAGTCATAACTTTTTCTCTAGTTATCCAAATGGGATGATTCTTAATTTGGATTAAATAGAGACATAGGGCTAAATTTTTCATTAAGATATCTAATTTAAATTCTATTTTTAAGAGTTCTAAAATTTGACACGAAATTGAGAACTAGGTACAGTACATTGTTGGATGAATGTATATGTTGTGATATATTTTGAGTGTATGAGAATGTGTTATATTTTGAGTGTTTAAGATCAAGTAGGAATATGAAATGTGTATGTATGATGTTGAGTTGAAATTAGGTATATTCGAAGAAGTTATGTACTTGAGATGATGAATCAAATGAGTTGAGAATTGAAAGTAAATGAAATCTAATTGATGTTTGAATTGTTAGGGAGTGATATTGCATTAGAAGAGGTGAATTTGGGAAGATTATGAGTGAAAGTGATGTTAGAATGGGTATAAGATCTATTGGAGAGGTATTGGAGAAGGAGAATTGATCAAAAACTAGAAGGATACACGGTCAGGCCGTGTAAATTGACACTGACCATGTGTTCCTAATGCGAAAATACTACCAGACCCGTAAGAAACACGGGCTGCTCGTGTAGGATCACATTGTCGTGTGTTTTGACCCCACAAATGGCAAAATTTCTTTTCTTAATCTTCATGGAAGCTGTAAATCTAGAAGTCCTCTTCGAAACTGTCTTAATATGACATTAATCTAACATTTATAGCAAAAGTTATGGCATTTGTACCAAAAGAGGTTGTTTATGAATGATTGCTTATCAATGTTATTCAATGAGATGTTTAGGCTTGTTAGTGATACTAAATGAGCCTAATTGAAGTAGGATTGAGTTATTAATGTCCTAATTGAAGTAGGATTGAGTTATTAACATAAGAAAGTATTCTAGATGTTAAGGAATGATCCAAAGATTTTGATAATTAGTTATGAGACATGTATTAAGGATATACATCAGGGAATGTCATTGAACATGCATTGTACATATTTAATATACATATGTGTGCATCATTAGACACTTATACAATTATGAAAAATTGTGATATGTGTATGTTTTGCATGATATAGAGGAACATATAGAGTGCCATCATCCAGACGTTTCCAGACCTTAGAAGCAAATGTTAATCTGGAGCATACTGTGAGTCGACCTAAATGGTCTTACTTTTATGATTGTTTTGTTATGTATTATGAATTGAATGATTATGAGTGTAATTTGATTGTGTTGATTCCAGACACTAAAGGTCTAAAGAAGCTGATATATGAATTGGATTATTGAAGTGTTCCTTGTATGTGAATTAGATGGAATAAGTGTACACAACTTGATTATTAAAAACCGGACTATGGTTTGATGATGAATGTGTTCTAAATGTGATATGCATATAAATGAAAAATTGATTCTCAACACAAATGTTAAATGCCAGACTAAGGTCTGATGATATGTGAAAGTGACTGATTAATCATATATGATTGATGCATTCTATTACATGAATGCATGAAATATAAAGGCAGTTGTAACCAGAGTAGCCACCAAAAAGTAGCTTAAAGCTCATAATGTGAAAAAAAGCCTCAGCTCAGAAAGTGATTAAGAGTCAAAGGCCATATAAAATGAGTCCGATATTCCCAACTAATATGGGACAATTATTAATGAACCCAGTATCCACAATGGATGCGGAACAGTTATAGGCACTCGGTCACAATAAAGTAATAACTGAAAGTGAGTCTCATGAGTATCGCACATGCCTATGATATGTATGTTTTAAACAATCTAAATGATTTCTGAACGTGATAAGTGTTTGAAAGATAAATGGTTATTAATGCAATGAAGTGAATTATATGATTACATGAACTATACGTGTTATGTGATTCAGTGAGCCATTAAGGATGGTCACTCACTGAGTTCGCAAAACTCAACCAAAATTTACAATATTTTTTAAGGCTCATAAGAGTACCCCGTTAGGCAAAGGAAAGTATACCTACTGCATGCAAATGAAAGATAAAGGTCGGGATCAGTTCGCGTTTGCATAAAATTTTCCATTTAATTTTTATATTAAGGAATGCATTTTGAAATTATTTTACAATGTATATGCAAATGCATTTATACTATAATGACATTATGATTGTGAGTGTTTTGTATCTAAAATGGGCCCTAGTGATTAATGAAATTGTGATAATTTGAAAAATGTTGGTAACTCTTGTAAATGAAAATATTTATGAAATAAAGTATGGGGCCGAATTTTTGATAATTGATTTTCATGTATGCGTGTGATATTTAAAAAAAATTGTACTGAGTTTTGAGTATCTGAGTATCTGAATGAGTATGTTAGCACATCACCATCATGGGGCACGGATTCGAATATCACTCAGAATATTGGGTACGTATCTTGTGAAATTGGGGTGCTACAATAATCACGCCAACGATTATGTTTATTGTCTAGAGAAATCACTAATGGCCACAATTTAGGCCAAAATCTTGAAATAGACCATAACTTAGTCAAAATAAAATGTATTTAAAGGGAAAATCCTAATTTTATGAGACTTTTAATCATTTTTAGAGAAAAACAAATATAAGAAACATCTCTTTCTTTCAAAGTTAGGATTAGTCATTAAGAGGCTTCTCCAATCTTTTAGCGATCAATTTTAAGATGTCTTTTACTGGAGAATCAAGATCTAGACATCATGTCAATTGATTAAGCTAGCAATAGATTTAGGGAGTTCATCAAGATTGATTTCTACTATGGCTTCTTTATTTATGCCTTTTGATTGTGTTGTTTTGAATATATTTTATGGCTAAATACTTTTCTTCTATATTTAGATAAGAAAAAACCTAGTGATTATTTTTATATGGATTGATTTATTTTAATTGACAATCGAGGATTCATTATGTGAGTTATCTTTATTGGTCTTAATGATAATCTATTCATACTTTTGTTTAAATATGATCTTAATTCACTTATGAACAACAAAAGAAAGTCTACTTGTGAGTGGGTTGTGGTTTAAGTAAAAGGGGTTGAATAGGGCACTTAAGGGATACTTAAATGATCTTTATGATATTATAGTGAAATCTTTGATAGGATTTTGTATAGCATAATTCATTGAAAAGAGTGTTGGCAACATTCTAGATAAGAGTTAACCAATTAAAGAGTAGATAGTTGTTCCTTGAGAGAGTGCAATTTCAATTTCAAGAAGTCATGTCAGTCTAAAGAATATATCTAATCTAAATTAATTAAAGGAATAACATATTCTAAAGTGCTTAACTTTTTGAAAAAAATTTTAATTTAGTGCCCAAACTTTTAAAATTTTCAATTAAGTGACTAACTTTTTATAATCTTAACAACTTAGTTCAAAACATTAGTTCTATAATTACTTTGCTAACTTAGCTAACGAGATCCCTTTTTATGACATATAGGCATCCACGTGGAAAATTAATTCTCAACTAAACATCTATGTCCACTAAAACATCTAACCTATAACCTCTTTTGCATATTAGGTTAGGTATTTTAGACCATGTGGATGATTAGTTGACAATCATTTTTCCTTGTGGATTCTTACATGTCATAGACAAAAGAGGTTTCATTAGCCACATTAGCAAAATATTAACATTACTAATATTTTGAACTGAGTTGTTAAGGTTATAAAAGGTTGTTTACTTAATTGATGATTTTAAAAGTTTGTACATTTAATTGAAAAAAACCCAAAAGGTTGAGTACTTTAGAATTTGTTATCCTTTAATTAAATTAGAAATGAAAGGCACTACTAGAGCATCTACTTATATAAGTATAGTTATTTGATTACATTCTCTTTGCTTAATTTCATTATTTTTCTTGGATATTATGTAAGTAAGTTTATATTTATATTATTTTTTCATACAATTATCCGTAAAACCATCTTTTTATTTATAAACTTTAGGTTAGTTAATAGTGTCACGATATTTAATATTTTTCATATGATTTGACCATGCTTATGATTATATTGCTTATCAATGATATATGCATTGGCCTAATTAGTGGGTGATTAATTTGTAAAAGGAGAACCTTGTAGCATTAGTATAAGAGTGCATTTTACACACACCCACATAAACTTAGGTCCTTAGGGGTTAACTCTAAGAAACTTTTTCAATCGATATTCTTCTATATCTACTTAATAAACATTGTTTCAAAGACCAATTTTTATGGATATTTCTAAAATCACCGCAAAGATAACTTATCGAATAATGAGAATTAAAAGTGTTGTTTCATGTAAGAAAGATATGTATTTTCAAGTCTTCTTTGGATGACTGTGTGGTAGAGGGGTTCTCCTTTGAATATATGAGGAAATAAGAGCTTTCCTTGCATAATGAAAATTTGAGGTCTATAGTATGCACATATTTGTTACAAGCCTTTGTTTTATGTCCTTGTGTAAAATTTGTGCCTATTTTTATCTTAAGTCTTATACTTTATAAGTTTAGAATGTGAACTATAAATAAATGCATGTAATTTCCCTTTTTCTTGACACCTAAAGGATGATGGATGGGCATATAATTCTTTTACATATTTATTAGATGCAACATGCTCATGTGATTATTATGGAATATTGATGTAAACCAACCTAGGAACAAATCCTAAAGAATCCACGAACAAGTTTGAACCACACTAAGAAATCTAACTCAAATATTAAAAGAACTAACCCATAAATTATAAAGAATTAAGAACTAAGTTTATAAAATATTTGGAATGTTAAAAAGTTTTTTATAAGTTTAAAGTTTTATGAAGAATAAGAAAAAGAATTACTCAAATATCCCAACAAATAAAGATATAAAAGACTTACTAAAACTATATAGAAGCACTCCTTAAATACAATATAAAAAGTAGGATTTTAGCAGTGGAAAAAATCTAAGACATGATTATGTTCTAGATCATATTTTCACAAAAGATTTGGTGTTAGTAGACATTGTTTGGGGCAAAATTGTGTTATATATTTCATTTTTTGTGAAAATGTCAACGTCAATTAACATGAGCTCCAGTCTTGTCATGCTTGTACTCATGTTTTAATAACTTGACTCCTAAGAGTTACATAAGCTAGCTCACAATTGTGTTTAGGGTGTTTTCTTTACTGGAACTTAAACTCTTATATCTAGAGCGAGACATAATGAGATTGTATCTAATTTTTGCATATCCATGGAGGAACATAAGTTGAGGCATGGTTGTGTCCAAGGTTATGCTTAGCTAACGATGAATCTTAAGCCTCCAAATCTTCTCCAACTCCATCTACTATAATTAATATAGAGCTTTTATATAACAGATCTTGTGTTTGGCTAGTCATGATAGCATCATCCCCATATTTTTTTAAAAAATTCATCCTTAAATCTTTTTCTAAATACAAATTCTTCTTTATATAAAGGTATAATAATAGATTTGTTAGTATAAAAATAACTTCTTTTGTGTAATAACTCACTAGTTTTTCATTTCTCTCTCCATTAACTCTTTTACTTTTAAAGCCTTACTCTCACTCTTTTATTCTTTATTCTCCCTCTTTAACTTAATTGTCCCAATATATCTATTTAAATGTCAAAATTATAAGAGTAAGTGACTTTTTATCTTTCATGGTGGCATACTAATTCTTGAAACCATCACGTACAAGTCTTGTATTAAATTATTAAGGCCTCCCCAAAATTATGTGACTAAATTATATAGGTACCACATCATAAAGTGCCTCGTGCTTATGCTTTCTAATAAAGAAAGAAACTAGAATTGTTTATTCAACTTGATCTCTCTAAAGTCATTAAGTCACTAAATCTTGTATAGCTTTAGATGCTTTAAGTAGGTAAACTTAATTTTGCTATAAGAGTAGAGCTAGTTACATTATTACAACATCTTGAATCAATAATCTTATTGTATATTGTTTTTTTATAAACATAGGGATAGCAAAACCGACCTAGCCTGATTTTGAACCTGTGTGAACGGGCCACGAGCCTACCAACTCAAACCATAGCCCGACTATTCCTTCAAAAATGGCGTCGTTTTGTCAAAAATTGACAAAACGACATCGTTTTTTAATTTTTCTTAAAAATATATTCTAATATGAAAATTTTCCCTTTACTATTAAAGTTCATTCTCTTTGATTTGAAGAGTTAATATTATCTTAGTAATAACTACCATACCTTTAATAACATACTCAACTCCATCATTTAGCAGACCTGTTAAGTGTTGGCCTGTATTCCTTTTCTTCTAAATCCCTCACGTTCTCCACCTCTTCATCATTTCTTATGATCATAATCCTCTTATTTGAGTATTGAGATGTAATATATCATGTTCCTAAATAATGAAAACATTCAATGTTTCTATTTCGAGAGGGTTGGGATTTAATTTTACTATGTCTTAATTGTAGGCATCAACTTTAGCTTGAGGTGGCTCAATTTAAATACTAACTTCCTTTTTCGAATCAAACCTATAAGAATCACTAATACTAGTAGGGTACTTTGATATTTCTTTGCATATGAGCTACCTCTTCACCTTTGTGGTCATATGTACCATCTCTTCCAATTCTACCCAGTATTATAACTCTATCATATTAGTTATATATTGATTCAATTCATTTAAGGACTTCTTTATAATTGCTTCTCTGTCATCCTCCATTTGGACTCAGATCACTATTTCTTTCATCTCCTTATGATAATCTTCCACACTTTTTGATCCTTGGGTAAGACTTTATGACCTCTAATACAAATCTTCATAATAATGGTTTGGTATAATTCCCCTCCACATAAAGGCTTTCAATTCATTCCAAATCTTTATTGGTATTTCATTATTTCTTGTCCCACTATTAACCAATTGATCCCACCAAATCATAATATAATTACAAACTCTACTATTGCTAACTTTACCTTCTTCTCTTTAAAGTAATTATGATAGTTAAAGATTAATTTTATCTTTATCTCCCACTCCAAATAAGTTTTGATATTGTTCCTACGTTTAAAGGAAGATCTAGTTATCTTGATGTTGCAAAGATTTCTATCTAACCTTCTCAAACATTAGCTCCCTCTTATACTTATAATAATGACTAACTCCTACCTTAGGCCTAAACATATCCTCTTCAACCTCAAACGCTAAATTAATATCATTAAAACTTAAAGCATCGTTCTCCTTATTACCCTTTGTTGAAATTATTGGATTATGCTTGGTATGCCTCCCCTCACTAGCAACTCAGGTTTGTCATCTCCTTAGTGATACAATAATTTATTACTATTAATAAATCCAACAGATTTTCCATGCATCATATACCATACATTATTAGGAACTCGAGTTGTTTCGCTAACATGTCATCCTCTTAAATTATTGTTGTATAAATTGTATAAAGTAGGTGTCAGCCTTCTCTTCCTTCAATTTTGAGACACCTTCAGAAGACACATTTGAAAAATGCATAAAAAGTTTATTAAAGAAAATTTTACTTGTATATTCTCTCACTTAGATACTCTTAAAAATTAACAAACTACTCATGTTTCATTCTTTAATTGGCTTTTCTAGAGGCTAATATCATGCTCTCTTATCTTTTATCACTCTTTCCTTCATTTATAAGTCCTTTAAGGAACTAAAATAGAGTTTACATAATAAGGAGTCACAGTTGGAACGAAATTCTGAACAAAGAATTAAAATAGAGTTTACATAATATGAAAATGAAAGAATAACTACACTTAATTTAGAGTTAAGCGTTAATGCCAACTTATACAAACCTACTTACAGAATTCACAAACAAGTTATCTATATTTAAAAAGCTAAATCATATATGAAAGGAACTAACCAACTAATAATAAAGAATCAAGAACCAAATTTGTTAAGTATTTAAAATTCCACAAAGAAATTTTTTTAACAAGTCTGTAGTTCAATAAATGATAAGAAAAAAAGCAATCACAACTCACAATAATTAAAGATATAAAAATCTAACTAAATCTATATAGAAACAATCCTTAAATACTAGAAAATTACTAGAGTTTTGGTAGTGGAAATGATTATGTTTTAGGTTGTGTCCAATTTTGTTACACCCAAAGAAAAATACGTGCTATAACATGGCTATGTCTGAGATTGTGTTCAGCTAAAGGTGAATTTCTTGCTTCCAAATCTTCTCTAACTTCAGTCTTTATAATTGATATAAACCTTTACATAATGGATTTGGTATTTGGCTAGTCATGCTTGCATCACATTTGCTCATTATTTAAATGCTTGCCCCTCACTAAAATTATCTTGGCATTAAATGGTGTAATTCTATAAATGAAACCAATTCCATGCCTATTTTTACGAGTCTTTTAAGTTTGTTATTCAATTTTCATTACCCACAATGAGGACTCTTCTTTTAAATCACGAATGCATGTAATACTTTTAAAGTCTCTTTATACTTGAAAGATAATTTCTTTATTTTCAAGCTAATGACCTTTAGGCATTTAACTAACTCATCATATAGAAGCTTAACATCACAACCACCATTATTATCATAAGAGTTTAAGCAAGAGGGTTCACATCACTATTGGCCATAAAGCATATGTGAATCAACTCATTATCTTTTTCTGTACTTTTGGAATTGCTTATACCATCCCATGTGGACTTTAGTGCTTTTTCCATTTCTCTTTCTTCTCATTTTTTCAGTCTGTTCTTGATTATCCTATATGTTCTAACAATCTCATCTTGAGTACCATCAATATCATTAACATCAATCTCATTATGACATTTATTAACATATGTGAGATCAAGTATTTTGCAAATGCCATAAGCATTTTACACATCAAAACTTTAGAAAGCATAATTCTATCTAATGTGGAAAACAAAATGTTCGTTGCATTATTATTCAATGATATGGTTTTATTTTTATTCCTATTCCACTCACTTTTCTTTATAATCTCTTATAAAATAAAGATTTTGGGCCATGAGAAAGATTTTCATCATAGTTCTCTATAACAAGTAATCATTCCCATTCAAAGGATAGAAATATTAATATCCTGTCTCTCTTAGCTAATCGTGATGAAAAATATGTCACAATAAACTCTACTCACATTTCACTAAAATTCCATACGGAGACTTGATTTGATGTTAATTATTGGTCCCAAATAGTGAATTATGTGTTTTTCAAATTTTTATTTGAAAACTAATGAATGATTATGAAAATTTCATGTGAAACAATTACAAAACAAATACAAGAATATTAAAAGAGAGCATGCAAAGAAAGATAAAAACTAATTTATAGTGATTAGATCAAACAACTCCTGACATACAGTTCCTATCCAAATTCCACTTGGAATCCACTAGCTTCTTCTTTTAATGATGAAGAGAAATCTTCCATACAACATCTTCTTTGTCACGAAGATTACAAATTTTTTTAAACGATAAAAGGAACCTTCATAATTTGTATCTCTAAAAATTTCTCTAATTTCTACAATAACATAACCATATACAACATAAAATATATCTTTCTCACTTATATAAATAAGGTTCAATATATGTTATACAATATAAACATTCGCTCAAGTGCTCTATCTAGGCTCTTATCAACTTTGTAGTAAGTTAATTGTAATTCAATTTAGTCTATTTATATCAAAAATTAACTTAAATAATTGTTAGACACATAAACTAGATTTTTAAGCACACTAACACCCATTTTCGACTAATTGATCAACCATCAATTAGCCATCGATTAGCTAATTGCATACTGCATATTTTGTAACTTGTTGTAATTTTGTGCAGGTAGTCAATCCAAATCCTTAGGCTAACTAAACCTCTACATAAACAAAGTTGAAAACTTAAATTCTCAAGTCTTTTCAAACATTAAATATACTCCTTCAATAAAAATTTGATTCAAAATCATTATAAAAGCTTCCAAAAGTTTGTTTGATTAAGAAATTTTTTAAAAATCAAAATAGTTTTTTTCTTGATTATAAAATGATTTATGCATTATGTCATATATATACAAATAATCATATAATGATTGAGAATAAAATTCACTAAAATGACCAAGATAAGATACAAAAATGATTTCAGTGATTTGTTTAAGTTTTGACGTGCTTGATTCGTTCTTGTTCTTGGTTTTTCATTTGAATTTTCTTAAAATTCTCTTAAGTCATATTTTTGTTCCACTTTGATTTTTTTTATTTGATTGCTTAGTTTATTCAATTGACACATTGTTCATTTTGTCCTGCTATTAATTTAATCTTTCAGATATTGCTTAATGTAACAACTAATATCATTAAAAATAAATTTATTAATAATATTTTATTATCATTAAAACTATAAATTTCTTAGGAAAATAAATTCTGATATAAAAAATACATCTCATGATTTTGTATGTATATCTAACAATACACACATTTTTACTAATAATTAATGGATAAATATATAAGAAGGTAATGTTATTTATATGGTTCTGAAAGGCAACTTTTTAATAAAAATAGATTGAGATAGTGAAATATAAAGGGTTGACTGATAAGCATTGGTCTAATCATGAGAGGCTCCCTCTATGTCAGTGTTGTAACAGAAGCTAAAGCACAGGACAAAAAGTGTTTTGGCATCTATCTAAAGCTTTGTAGTACATTTTGAATCTTATTAGAAGCCAAATTCCTTGATAAAAGATACCTTTCCTTCTTTCAATGTGAAGAACACAAAGATTTAACCGTGGATTAGCTTGGGACTGGCTGCTTCTACTTGGAGCATTGTAGGCATCAACGTTGAATAACCTGGTTTCTTTAATTTTTATTAGCACATGTTTAGAGACCAAGCAGCATGTGAAAATGAGGAATTGCATCGAGATGGTAAAGACTTTTGAGTAGCTCCAACCACAATTTTGTTGAATTGCCCGTGAAAATGTAATGGCAGGCTTGACTTTGCAGACTTGTTAGGTGCCATTCTTTCTCGGTTGTTTGTTGTCTAGATAGGACAGCGTTTTAGGTTAGGCACCACACAAATTTTCATTTATGGGGGCTCTTTACTTTCATTCAAAGATCACAATTGTCCAATCTTTACGATATATAATGAAATGGACATGACGTGTGAATATACATATCGATTTATCTTGCAACCATATAATCCATATTTTTCTGGTAGCACCTGACACCATCCCTGAAAGGGAGTCATGGTTCTTGAACGTGGAGCATTAACACATTTAAAAGATTCTGCATTACCCTATATACTTCAATGTGCCCTCTTTTATCTTTGAAAACTGCTGTACTCCACTAATTCAATGAAAGTCGTGCTTTGAAATTTCGTGGGAATGGGAGTACTTTTTTAAATACGTTTTAATGAGGATAAAATTTTATTAATCTCTTTACTTTTTTGTTAATTTTCATTTGAACTATTTTTTTTTTTCTGGAGCAGCTGCTGGCCAACCTGATTCAATACTAAGGCTTCATCTTTAATGTGATTAATGGGGTTTTGTCATATGAGATTAAACATTATAGTTGAGAGATTCATACAAAACCTCATGCATTCCATATGCTTACAACGAATCCCAACCAAAGATTTAGTTTCATAATGCAACACTAAGCATCAAATTCCAGTCATCCAACCTGATTAACACAGACCAAAATTACAGTAGTGTCGAGAAAAGAAGAATTAAGGTATTGCTGCCGCAGCCAAATTTCAGATTTTGGTTACTCATTCACGTAAGAGAGTAAATAATATAGATTTAGGCAAGTACACAACTAGTTGTTTTCGTTGTGAAAAGAAAGAATAATACTAATCAAGGAAGCAAAAGCGGAAGCAGGAGTGATTCTCTTTATTTATAGTGCATTACAGGTTTGTTGGAACTTAAATCCCATACACCACCTTCCTTAACATACTGCAAGTACCTTGAAAATTCTGGCTTGGCAGTTGGTTTCTTCTTGCGACCAGAGTAGAAGAGATTGAGAAGTGGGTGACTTTTGATAACCTTTTTGGATGGTTTCACTGGAGCTGGGTTATTGGGAAAGGTCAGTTCTTTTGTTGACGAGCTTGATAGAGAAAATACCTTCGACGGCACGCTTCTTGCCCTCGTCAATTTTCCGTCCAGGAGTCCGGCGGCAGACTCGTCGGCCAACCTCTCATACCTGTTACGGCCTCTCCGTGTGCTTAAAGCTCTAAACATGGCTGAAATGAGATGATCGTATGACAGGTAGCTTGGAGTTGATAAATGAAAATACGAGAGTAGGTGTAGACTTCGTCAGACAAGAACATAGTTATATAGCAAGACGAACAGATGCTTTACAATTAATAAATTTCCATATTTGTATGTACCGATGTGGGTTTGACCGCTTGGTCATGTTCGGCTTGCTTTGCTACTCATTGTTTTTGTGATTTTTTGTGGATTAGGCTTTTGCTGATGGGACTTGGCACAAAAAGTTGGACGACCTTCCTCAATATTCATCCTCTCCTCGGTGATGCAAGCTCCCCTTTATTATTATTCTTTCATTTAGACTAGTCTCATATAGTTTGCTGGTCAAAAGTAAGGTACTCAACGGAGTATAAGAAGTAACCCTTCATTTCTTGAAAAGACAAGTTCGATTCAAGCCCTGCATCTGACTTGAACTGATCTGCAATCATGGAAGAGTTGAAAGAAACCACATGCTCTTTTTGGAATAGCCAAGTTGCTAGCCTTGCTTTTACAGATAAAAAACGAAAATTCAATTCTTATGTGCTTGTCAATTTCACAGATTATCAGGTTTAATATTAAAGTATTTGGTGGCAAACCCGAAATGTAGTATAGGAAACGAAGAACAGCTCCACCGCCTGTATCTTGTATACTTTGCAATTATGGTAAAACTTGTGACGGAATCACCTTTGAAATAGTCTGAGCAGCCAGGCTTAGACGACTGTTTCTTAAAAGAATATGAAGGTATGACAAGAAAAGGTATAACTGTAAAAACCGTATCTAATTCTACACGCATTTACCAACTTCTGTACGTCATATGATTTTCACTTGCCATCAAAAAATTCAGTATCGACCCTCTTGAGACACATCACATAGAACTCATCGCAAGGTTATTCAGATATTCGTCGATAAGTTTAGCCAACACACATCAACCCACTTGATGAAAGTTTTATACATTTCCGAGGGAGAATATGTATCAATGGATGAATTTGCTTGCTACCGTAATTGGGAATACTGAACAATGTTGTCTCTACCTATTTCCTTTGAGAGTAAATTACATTTTGATACTACAAAAGATTACCAAATGAACATGGGCATATTTACTTTCAAAGCGAAAAAAATTTACAGAAAGGATCGCACAGTAACCAGACAGCCAGTATACCTTGTATGCTTTACCGCTCCTCAGAATTGAATTTGTTCCAGGCTTCCTGAAAACAAATCATAAATATCATGCAAAGATGCTTAATGTCAGGAGATGATCCGGGGATAACCATTTGCTGAATAACGTCAGACATTATGCTTCATGAAGACTATTGAAATTGTTCTCAGGCTGGCTTATAAGTATGTAGTGATTATAGCTGTAAGTGAAGAAAGTCATCCTTACACATGCTTTTAATTTTACAGTAAGCTAAGTTTTATTTGCAATTAATAAATCCAAAACGCTAAAGACAAAACAAGGGGTGAGTACAACGAGACTTTATCAAATAACAATACCATCACCACTTTCACTGTTGCCCCTACCCATGGAGATATGAGCGAAGTCAACTTGCCACCAACAAGAACATGTTGCAAGTGACTTCTGCTCAAATATGTATTTCTAACCCCTTCAATTATGTTTGATCACATATACATAAAAGGATATGTGCGTGTATACATGTGGAATAATTGGACAGTCCTAATAACCTATAATAGGACAAGCAACCCTTAAATGCAAAGAGTAGAATCAGAATTTTTCATCACTAAGTTCAATGTTTTGCCAATTTGAAATAGAAGACATGAAGCACCATGTCAGGATTTTGACGTGTAATTTCTTGTATGTATGCTTATACACCTCCAGTGAATTTAAGCATAACCCAAGCGGGAATTGGCAAACCACCATATCACACATGGACAGGACAGAGAGAATGCCAACGAGATACCTTAAGGAGATCAAAGACCTTCTCACAAATGTACTTCTGTTGTATGCTTGCGCCTCGTTGTTGCAATTTATCTGGATGAACACATAGAGTAGCTTTCCTATAGGCTTTCTTTACAGCAGCTGAGGTTATTACTTCTGTCAGTGGAATTGGCTGCCAACCACAATCAGGCCCAAGGATCTAGCAGTGGAAAGAAATATTAGAAAAGGAGCTAAAAGATCAGATAAAGAAGCATATAACAGGTTTAATTCAAAACAATCAGTAACAAGAAAGTGACAATTAAAGGAAATTTCAAGCTTATAATAATTATCCATCTAACCACAAACACTATTGCATGTGGAACAACATTGCCTAATTAGTCACACTGACATCTCAAAAGAATCCAGACTCTGCTTCCAATGTTTATTACTTTAGATGAATATTCATTTGAGGCAAACGCTCATACTTTATCCAAGATAAGGTGATTGAATCAAAACCTTCAAACTTTTAACGTGCAACTAAAATCAAGTGCACTAAAGGAAATCAGAAAATCAAATCCATCATTAAATTAATGCAATGAAGATAAAACATACATATTGCAAAGTTGAAAGTAATGCACGCAAGTTCCCCTCCTTTCCAGTTGACCACCTTTTGA
Source organism: Erythroxylum divaricatum (assembly GCA_025434745.1). Classification (NCBI taxonomy): domain Eukaryota; kingdom Viridiplantae; phylum Streptophyta; class Magnoliopsida; order Malpighiales; family Erythroxylaceae; genus Erythroxylum; species Erythroxylum divaricatum. The sequence continues at coordinate 9,465,809 of JANTPM010000246.1, read as the reverse complement.
CATCAGCATCCAGAGTTTCTGCTACCCTCTGCAAGCCGAATGTGTCCAGGAATTTCAGTGGGGAGATACATAAACTTCAGTTAGAAAAACTAATTGACAAGCAAAATACATGTCTTTCAGTTTGTTCCCTCTGAGCAAGAAGATCCCGCATGTTTTTCTCTGCTAAAGCTTTTGCCTGCACCAGTGCCAGATTAGGTATCAGATCCTTTATTTTATGCAAAGCATTGATGATTAAACCAGAACAGAATTTGTACCACTCGTTCAGCTGTTCTTCGATGCCTTTCTAATCTAGCTTTACACCTTTGGGCTGATTCATGTTCAACTCCCTCAGATCTCTCCCTAGAGTTGGAACCTTTTGGAAAGGGGATAATTGTTTAGATGCAATCAAAGGTGAAGGACAATTGTTCTCAAAATTTATGTGGTACAACAGACAATGTCCGAGGACAAAAACATAATCATGGTTACCAAACCGTGTCATACCAGTATATACTGAAGTATATGGATATCTTGACCCACAAGATGAATCAGTTCCCTGGGATCGAAGATCTTGGAGATCCTGTAATTTAACTTCCATTAAGTGTTGTTGGCAATGCCGGATTTAAATAGATGGTAATTAGGAATAGACTCACAGAGGATGAAGAGCTTAGCCTCACTCCACTATTCCAAGAAGACGCAGAGAATTTATCTGAAACGGATCTTTCAACCATTACTTTTCCAAAAGCACGCCCTCGTGCCTCCAGAGTTGCTCTCTCAACAGCAGCACGCTCTGCCCTTAGCCTTGCCTCAATGGATGACCTATAATCAAGGGATTTCTCTCTTGCTTCTGCACATGCCTTCTCTAACCTTTCACGAGCTTCATTCATTGCTCTTTCAACTGCAACCCGCTCTGCTCTCTCACGAGCTTCTGCATATGCTCTTTCACGAACTTCAAGTGTTACTCTATCAACGGCCATTCTATCCTTCTCCCTTTCCCGTTCCCTCTCTTTCTCTTCTTCTATCATTCTAAGTTGTTCCTTTTCCATCTCTCTTTCTTTTTTAATCCTTTCAACTTCTTTTTCATCAGTAGGTAGAGTCTCAATTTTTGCTTTTCTTTCAGCAATCTGACGAAATTGAACCGGTTGAGCTATTCGTTGTGCATTACTTTGAACTTCTGAAGTGGTGGGCTTTGTTGTTTCTGCTTTTTGTCCAGGTTCCGTCGAGTCATTTGCTGCTGTAGTAGGTTTAAAACTAATCTTGTTGTCTGCAACATTTAGTGTAAATTTGGCCTCCTTAAGCTTTCCTGTCTCAACACTTTCAGCCAATTTCTTCCCCTGACTCTCAACATTTGAATCCATAGGGAATACATTTTCAATATTCATATTCTGCTGTCCATTAATTTGTCCAGCTTGACCTACTTTCTTCGGACTTTCATTTGCACAAGGTGATTTTGAGGCCTCCTGCATTGGAAAGGCAACCTTTTCTTGCTCTGAGCTTTCTTGGGCTAGGCAAGACACTTCAATTTTTCTATCAATAAACCAACTTACTGCTTCCTTGTTATTACTCTTTGGTTGAGTTATTATCTTAGAAGTTCCTTCAGAGCTAACGTCACAATCTTTCAATCTTTCACCATTTCTGATGTGGTTGCCAGCTGATGGAACATCTCCGGTATCCTCCTGATCATCTAACTTACCTTCCTGATTAAATGTACTATGATCCTTCCCAATCTTGTTGATTTCCTCATGCCCTTTAAAGTGAGCATCCGAATGGCTCATATTAGCCTTTTCCTGCTTGCAGGCTTCCTCCAATTGGCCAACCAATTTTTCATCACCACGAACTTCTTGTTCTTCCACATCCCTATCTGCCAATACATTGGCATCCCTTGATGTGTCATAATACTCCTCAAATTCTGTTATACTTACATCTTCTCCAGAACTACTCTCTTTAATTCTGCTCCACATTGCTTCATTTCTAGAATCCTCTGTTGGTTTCTTTTCAAATTCCTCTCTTTCTTTAGACTCTTTCAGTTTTTTATCATTTTCTTCCTGTTCTGAAGCCTCTTGAAATCTTTTGTAGTTGTCTTTTATTTCACAAGCTTCTTTTTGCCTCTGTAAATTCTCTTCTTGTTTAACAGCCACTTCTCTCCTCCTCTCATTCTCCAGCTTATCATGCATGTCATTTACTCCCCTTATATATACGTCTCTTAAATAAGCCTCTCTTTTTCCCTTCTCATTCTCTTCCAGCTCAACAACCACTCTTCCTCTCCTCTCCTTGTCTTCCTTCTGGCATACCTCTCTCAGTCTTCTCTCATTCTCTTCCCTCACAAGAGCTTTTTCCACTCCCCGCTTGTTTTCTTCTTGTTTATGAGTCTCTCTTAACCTCTTCTCTTTTACTTCTCTTTCACGAACCTCTTTCTCTTTGTTTGCAATTTCTCGTTGTTCAAGGACCTCCTTCATCCTCTTTTCTTTTTCATTTTCTTTTTCAGGAGCCTCTTTCAGTCTTTTCTTATAGTCTGCATGTTCAGGAGTCAATTTAAGTTTTTTCTCATGCTCATCCTGCTGAAAATTCTCTTTTTGGCTCTTTTGTCCATCTTCCCTATCATACATGATTATTTTCTCATCCTTGATGCGTTTACTAGCCTCTCTTGGCTGTGGCCCTTTCTCCATGTGCTTCATGGTCAGCATATCTTCATCTGTATTTTTCTTCAGTTGGATCTCCACCATGTTCTCATGTTTTTGCACGTCATCAGCCTTAATCTTTTTCTTTTCAGTTGTTACAGGCTGCCAGTCCACTCCACACATCTCCACACTCTCTTTCCATCTTAAAGCTCCTTGAACCATTTCTACCTTACTCTCAACCCCTCTCTGACCATGAGGCAATTTAACTGCTGCTGGTTTCCAACTGTTTTCCTCTCTTAAAAGATCATCTTTTGATAATTGCAATTTCATTTCATATTCACCTAGTTGCATACCAGCTTTAACTGCATTTACTTTGTCTTCCTGTTGTGTGTATTGTTGGAATGATTCTACGGCTGTCTTCTTTTCTCTCTTCCCACCCTCCTGGATATTGATACCCTGCGCCAAAATGTCTCCATTCATTGCGTGGCCAAAGATCATCCCAGATTTATTTGTTTGCACCAATTCAAAAAATTGTGTAGCTTCTTTCCACTCAGCAGTGCCATCAATTCTGTCAGATCCTTGAGATGAAAAGGATTCCCTCTCCTGCTTCTCTTCTACATATTTCATTTCTCCATTTCGATGCTTTTGCCTTTCGGTTGAGCCCCCAGTTTGCTGAGCTACCGACTGAACTTTTTGGCACTCCTCCGTCACTCCATGTTCTTCTTTCGTACAAGTCCCTTGCAATCTCTCATCTCTTGTACTAACAGAAGAATTGTCAAAATGGTTCATCTTTTCTTCTTTGCCTTTCTTGTCATCCTTCGAGCCCAATTTCATCCGACTCTTCCTCTCCATTAGTTCTTTTGCACTTTTCATCTTTGCTTGAGCTTGCTCCATGGCTTCTTTAATGGCAGCAGCAGAGGCTGCAGCTGAAGAACTTGCATCAACTTCTACATCGAAGTAAGGTGGAGAGTTATCCTCAGCAAACCCACCAGAAGAAACACTTTTACTACTAGAAGTCTCTCTTCTAGAATCCCTCTTTTTGCCATCCAGTGGAGGCGGAGGTCTAGAAGGGGGTGGCAAGTCAGAGGGCTGAGTTCTGAGGCTGACATCAGATATGGTTACAAACATTTCATTTGGAAGAGATCCATTTCTCACGTATCTCTTCTGATATCTGAGATCAGTTTCGAATGATAATTCACCGATACTGTTGGCAGGGTGTGACAAGGTCTTCCTGAGTTGGCCTCTACCATTCATCTCCAGACTCAAGTCAATGTTGAGATAACCATCATCACTTGCCTGGAGAAGTGAGCAGCCCTTGTTTTTTTCAGGCAAGACAGTGTCTTTATCAACCATGAAACTGTATCCAGGTACGGCATGTAGCTGGCTTATCTGAGTAAACCCATTTGACGAAACTCCATTGCTCCTTTGACCAGCTTGATGGTATGATATATTGAACTCCATATTGCCATTGACTGTCTCATAAGAATCTCCATTCGACAAGTATTGATCCTCAGTTGAATGATCCAACTCATCCGATAAATATTGAGCTTCAGAAGGAGTCCTACCCAAAAGGAAACGAATAACCATGATGGTCTCCAATTCTCATTTTGGATGATAAAAGAAATCAAATTAGAAAGAAAGCAAACAACGACTAACCGTTAAACAATAGAGCAACTAGTCCAGAATCAAAACGAATAACAAACTCGTCCACTTGCATATAGGGTATATCACAAACAGATATTCAAATGGAATTTTAGCATTTAAACCGATAAAATGCGGATGTATACTGAAAAGTATTATCATTTTAATAAAATCGGATCTTTTTTCTACCCGGACAAATAACTTAAACAGAACAAGAACTAGCCACCATCCTGAAAAGACACACGAAACATCACTTTGAACGAACATTTGAGCTGAAAATGGTCTTAGGCAGTCCTATTACAGAGTTCGAGTTGACCCTTTCTTGTTTGGAGCTTCACAAGAAAAGCAAACACAAGAAGCGAAAAGAAAAAAACGGACCAAAAAACTTTAAAACGAACACGACAGCTGAAAACGAAAGAACGGCACCCGACACAAAAAACAAACATAAGGAAAAACTTCGAAGGAAAAAAAAATGCAAAAAGCTTGCGAATTTAAAGCAGAGGAGTGCATGATCATGCATACCAAGCCTCGTTAGAGGAATCATCACGGTTGTCGGAGTGGTCCATGATCACCAAATCCTCGTACGAAACCGCGAAGTCATTCTCCCTCAATCCTCCAAAGACCTCGCCGTAGTCGAAACCGGCGCTCCGTACATCGAAGAAAACCTCGGCCTCGTCGAGAACCGGAAGACTGAGCACGGGAATCGAGGAGGCGCGTGGGGCGTGGAATCCGCCGAATATCTCGGCATAGTCTTCCACCCGAGGCGAGAGATTCGGTGGACCACCGAACCTCTGGGCGCCGCCGAACACGTCGTCGTAGACGGTCTTCGCAGACGTCGGGAAGCTGTGGTGCGCTTTGCCATTGTAACTCTTCTTGGACACTGCAGTTTTTGGTTGATGAGAATGTGAGAGATTTTCCATGAAAGTGAAGTGAAATGAGAGCCTGAAGCTAGGGTTTGCCTATGATGCTTTTGAGTGTTTCAAGTGCTCTGTCTTTGCTTTGTGTGTTATTTTTCTCTCTCTAAATATGCAGTGGGACACTGTACACAGTCGGAACCAGAATGACAAAAGACAAGGAAGAGAGAGCAAGACTCAAAAAGAGACAACACATGAAATGACAAAAAAGGGCCTGACTTATTATATTGTTATTTAAGTAGTGTAATTTAGATTGGGTGAATTTGGATTTTAACCGGTGGAAAGAAACGCGGGAAATGGATTGCAACTGTTAACAAAAGACTATTTTTTTTATTTGGGTTAGTTAACTGCAAGATACATTTAAATTATTTACATTTAAATTAATTCTTGCTCGTATATGATAAGTTTTTTATAAAAGGTAAAAGTCTAACTTTAAATTTTAAACGATTGCATA
>JANTPM010000246.1:9350938-9364982 GCA_025434745.1 Erythroxylum divaricatum | reverse complement strand
CATTGATTGTAAAATGTGTTTCAATACAGTAGCATTTGGATGCCCTAAACGAGCATGCCACTCATTTACACTTGATTTAGCTGATAAGGCAGAAGAGAAAGTGGAGGATGAAGATTGTATTGGCCATCTTTGAGGAGGTTATGGTTGAAGGCTGTACAGGCCATTCTGAAGCAGCCCCTTGAGTAGAGTCCTCCTTATAGTTTTTTCCTTAAAAACACAACAATAATCATTAAATTCAACAATAATATGATTATCCTTTGTCAATTGAGAAATGCTTAATAGATTTTTGGTGATGTTACGGACATGAAGAATGTTATTTAACTTGATAGGAGAAATGGAGGATGAAGAGAGATAGGAAGAGCCAACATAGGATATGGGAAGTTTAGAGTCATTACCAACTGCTAGTTGTTCCTTCCTAGTGCAAGCATTCTGAATAGTGAGATTGGAAAGATCGGCAGTGACATGGTTGGTGGCACCACTGTCAACAAACCAGTTAGGATCACAGGCAGCATTAGAAGAGTTGTGTGGAGTGGACTGATGAACAATGTAGGCTTGCTGATTAGGAGAAGTGGACTACTGAGTAGTGTTGCAAGAGTGGTGGCCCTGCCAATTAGTGTCAAAACGTTTGTAACACTTGAGAGTATGATGTCCTGGTTTGTTGCAAAGTTGACAGGATATTTTCTGAGATCCATCCCCTCGTCCTCTATTTCCCCTGCCACGATAGGGTCCTCGACCACCAGTAGAAGCATGAGTGGAGTGCTGAGAGTAAGTTGCCATATTGGTAGTGGTGTTCAAGAGGGAGATTTGAGAATGAGCATGTTGTTGCTCAAGTCTAGTTTCATGCATCATGAGGGTATAAAGAGCATCCTGAAGAGAGGATAGACCTACAAAGTTTTTTAACATTACTACTACCGAATCATACTCACTAACCAAACCACTGAGAGCACTGAGGATTAACTCTTGTTCAGAAACAACATGCCCTGCCACCTTTAGAGAGTCACCAATAGACTTAATTTGTTGAATATACTCAGAAATGGTTGAGGCTCTTTTTTGTATAGAGGATAGCCTTTGTTTGAGCTGCAAGACCTTAACAAGGGAGGTCTGCTTATATAGGAGAAGTAATATTTGCCAAAGCTCTTTGGAAGAGCTTGCATGATTCACTTGTCCAATTACAGACTCACCAATAGTAGTGAGCAACCAGCATAACAGTAATTGATCCACTCTTGTCGATAACTTGTGTGCAGGGTTAGGAATGAAAACAGGATCGGCAGAAGGGTCATGATGAGGAGAGGGAATCAAGGCTGGAGGACATTAATGGTAGGATGAGATATACATCTCCAAATCCAAGGTGCGTATAGCAGCCAATACTTGAGGACGCCAGTTCAGAAAGTTGGTTTGATCAAGCTTTAATGGTAAGTTAAAATTTAGGGTTTTGGCTAGGGTTGAAAAATCAAGGGAGGTAGAAGATGAAGAAGGTGTGACGTTGCTGGTGTCTGTTGTGGAAGAAGAAGAAGCCATAGTAGAGTGTAGACGATTAGTCAATGGAGAGCTCTGATACCATGTAAACTTTTGAGAATATTTGTAAAACTAACGTAATTTTTATTGTCAAATTGTACAGTCAATTTATACAAAGAGATCAATGCATTTTGTCCATTGATCTTAAGTTTTTATAATCCAATGGCTATAATTTGTAACTGATTTCTGATAGACTATCATTACACTAGATATTTTGTTATGTGGCATTTTCGTGTATGCTGTACAGGTGCATGTGGAAAGATTGGAATCCTCTAGAAACATTTAGAGTGGGCTTGGGCTTCTGCTGTCATTTGTTGTTTGGACTGGTTGAATACTTGTTTGTCGGGTCAATTGAGAAACCGACCCACAAGCTTCATCTCCATCAAATCAATGAATATATAAGCATGTATTGAGAGCTCCACCTCCCAAAGAAGTTTCAGGGACTCTTTAAAAGTTTGAATGAACATAGATAAGAGCACTTTGGCTTTTGTAAGTGAATGAACCAAAGTGGACTCTTACATTTTCTAAATACACAATACTCACAAGAATATAACTTTGATATACTTTGGTTGCCTATTAATCCTCTCTTACTCAGTATTATCACAACTTTTTCATTATGTATCCCCATCTTACATGTTGTAACTTGGTGATGTTAGAATTTGAAAAAGAAAATGTAGTCATTAAAACAATTTCTATAGTAATAGATCCATCAAGAAAATATAAAGTACCAATCTTCTTGACTTTAATCTCGACCATAACACCTTCTTGTGAATTTTAGATTTAAACCTCTACTAGTATAAATGTACCTGTTTCGATTGAGTGTACTTAATAAAATTAAATTTCTTTTCAAATTTAAAATATTTCAAATATTTGTTAAAGCTCTAACTACGCATCATGCATCTTAATTGAGATTGTTCTCACACCAACAATTTGACAAGATTTGTTGTATCTTAATATAGATTGTTATCGTATCAAGCATTGGATAAGATTTGTTATTCTCCATTAATATAACCCTATTATTGACATTTTCATAAGTAGAAAACTAATTTATGTGAACCAGAAGTTAAAATAGTAAGACAAGAGATTTAAGATTTGAAAGATTCAACCAATATTAGACTGTAATGAAACTAGCCAAAGATTGAATAAAATTAAAAAATTTGAAATATGATTAAAAGAGATTATCCTTCTGAAGTTTAATTAAAAAAAGATATTTTAATTTATTTATTTTAATTTATAAGAAGTTATTAATTTATAAAAATTGACCGATTAATTAATAAACTGATCAATATTTAACAATAAGACTTATTAAAACAAATTGAATTGAAAAGTTAAAACAAAATAATTTAAAAACTTTTTTTTATCTTGTATATTTTTTGGATATATATGATAAAATCCATGGGATAATTATACATTACAAATAAAATTATAATAAGATTATAATTATGAGATTCATATTGTATTTATGTAGCTTCCCTAAATTATTTCTAATGATTATTTTATTAAAGTTGAACATTAATAGAACGTAAAAAGACTAGCATACGTTATGTTTTTCTTTATTAAAGAAGTAATCGATTTCATAGATTAAAGTATAGAGATACTTAAACAAATATGCAGGTACTTGTTAGAGAACAAGTTCACCGAACTGTTATAATAAGAGAAATTTATTTGAAATATTACTTATATGTGTATAAAATTCTCTTTTTTACGATTGCTTCAAATTTGTAGTGCATTCATGGTGTTCCGATGCACAAAAGTTTGTGTACACTGAAATGTATTTTAAAGTCTTCTTCTTTATATATCTGTACATATTTCGGGCACATATGACGTTATCTGTTTATGGAAGATAAAATAATTATGCTTCAATTGAAGGAGTGAAAATATAGTTTTTCCTAGAGAGAAATGACCACCTAATTACCTTTGTTAGCACTGAGAGAGCAGCGGTGCCGTTTGGTTGCACAACTGGTACGTGAAATCATGTATACTGGAGCTCGTCACCTGTGGAACCTATTACCCTTGGGGAGACTTATGTAACGGCTACGTAACATAATTATGAAAATATTCGAATTCAAATGATGATGAAGGCCTTAACTGACCTCAACTAGTCGGTTCGGTTTCTGATCTGCAAGTGTTTCACAACTCCTATAACTACGTAACGTATTCTTTTGTCTTGCATTTTCCTCACGTTCGAAAACCAGAGAGTGAAAGAGAGGATCAGAGGCTTCTCGACAGGTTCTCTTGCGGAAAAGGAAGGCACATTGCGTACTCCAAGGTTTTATAACTTAATAGAGAACCCATCTTCTGTTTTCCTCTTCCATTTTCATGGTTTCTTGTAGGTTTTCGAAACTTCTTTACTATATCCAACACCCAACTCCGAAGAACGAACTCTTTCATATTGTTCCTTTTAATTTAGTATTCTTGTAGAGTTACTTCTGTATCTTAAAAGTGATTTTTTTGTAACTACGTGAATGATTATGCATTCTTTCCAACAGGGGAACCGTAGACAACCTCAAGCATCTTGAGTATAGTTGATCAAAATCTTGATTCTCTTTTGTGGGTACTTCTCATTCTCTTTTACAGTTTCATTGGGTTTTTAAGATTCATGCTTCGTTTCTGATCGATATCAAGTTCAGTTTTTCCTATGTTGGTTACCATCATTTCATTTGTGGCAGGTGGAATTTGCAGAACTTTTGCAAAGATGAATGATCTTATGACACAATCATTCTTAAGTTATGTGGAATTAAAGAAACAAGCCCAGAAGGATCTTGAAATGGAACTGGACGTTGAATCCGGCAGACTCAACCCCACCGACTATCCAAACCTCGGACAGTTCTTCCAAGAAGCCAACGGGATCACGCTTGAAATGGAAGAAATCACCAATCTCTTGTTTAATCTTCAAACACTTAATGAAGAGACCAAGTCTGTTCATAGTGCTAAAGTACTACGTGGGTTGAGAGACCAAATAGAATCAGACATAGTTGCAGTCCTCAGAAAGGCCAGGGTTGTCAAGGCGAGGCTAGAATCGCTTGACCGATCCAATATCTCCAATCGCAAAATCTCCGAATTGTATAGGGAGGGGAGTCATATTGACAGAACAAGAACATCAGTCACAAGTGGCATGAGAGTTAAACTTAGACAGTTGATGAATGAATTCCAGGTTTTGAGAGAGAAGATTGTGACTGATTTTAGAAATGATCTGAAAAAAAGGTATTATAATGAGACCGGAGAAGAGCCGAGTGAGGATATGATCGAAAAGATGATTTCTGGAGGTGGGGGAATTCAGACTTTGACAGTGGAAAAAGAGGTGGATTCTAAAAGCAAAGAGAGGCATGAGGCTGTGATGGACATACAAAGAAGCTTGCAAAAGCTGCATCAGGTCTTTCTTGACATGGCTGTTCTTGTGGAGACACAAGGCGAGAAGATTGATGATATTGAAAATAATGTAGCCAATGCAGGTAACTTCATCTCTGGTGGAACAAATAGTATTTACTATGTCAACCAGATGAAGAAGAAGAAGAAGGCATGGTTGTACTGGTTGTGGGCTGTTATTTCCATCATACTTTTGGTTTGCATCATCTCAATGTTGGCTTCTTGATGGAAAGCAATACGAGAGATTTACTTGAGCCATCAAATGAACTACTTCTGAACGATCCTACAACTGTAAATTCATTTTCTTCTTTTCTTTTGCCTTTCAACTTCTAGAATTGCAATTTTAATGGCTTTCACTTGGTAGTATTTGGTTTTGTTTTAATATGCGATCTTTGTTGTTTGAATTCATTTGTGATGAGGTTTTACTTTCAGCGTTTACATCCAATGAGTACTGGGCAAGCTATTCTTACCCTTCGCCTAGTCCTTGTCTGGAATAGAATCCTGTGGTCATCTTATACTCCTGAACTCAAAGGTTTTCTTCATCAAGCTTCATTACATTCGTTGATAATGATTAATGATTTCTGATATACTGGATGGGATAAAAGCATGAAGATTTAGAACATGTATCTCAAACTTTCTTCACACTAAAAAGGGTAAAATCTGAACTGACAATTCAACTTATTATGAGTTATGACCATCGGATGTTTCAAATACAAATAAAGCCGCAGAATGATTCGTTATATACTGGTAATCTCTACAACGTGAAAGCGTTTATTAAGGCAAGAGAGAATTATTTTGATCTCTTTATATCTACATGTACTAACTACTACAATTCAGGCAATTTTAAGATGCTGCGTAGCTGTCCACGATTGCTCAGGCTGTAGCTGGACTTTTCCAATCTGTCGCAGGCATGGAACACACACAATCAAGTTGTTAAAAGTATGACCAGTGACAAATATTTGACAGGAAACTGCAAACTGAGGAAGTTGAATATTACAGATTTTCTAGATACTAGAGCAAGTTCAACAAAACAATTTAGTTGATTGAATTATCATTAGTAATCTCCGCATAATAATACACATGAATCAAGAATACACAAAGCAGGCCCTAAGAAATATAAACAAGTTAAACATATAGATTGAATATTTACATACCTTGGCATTTTCAACACAAACAAAATCTTTGTAAGAAGCTTCCATTTGAAGATTTGGGTTCCAGAGTACAGCATCTGACCAACTGCAAGGGTAAAGAATATTGATCACCAACATTGATGGAATTATCAGCCAAATCTAGGAAAAACATCAAAAGTGGTTCAAATGAAAGTACTTTGTATTCTTGATTGTTATGACGTCCCCCAACCCATTATCAAGTATCAACTCATTAGGGGCATCAAGATAAACACAATCTACAAAGCCTGGGAAGGTGATCACGTCCCTGGGTAGTTAACACAACAGTTAGAAAGTGTTAGCATATATCTTTGCAAAAATATAGTCAAGTTTCCAGCTTATGAGTAAGCTGTTTCTATTTTCAGAACATTTACACGAACTCTAAATCACAAGACAAAAGGTTTTTTGACATGGAAATAACATGTAAAGCTGTGACCCTTATTAGTTTGAGGTTCAATCTCCAGATTTTGATGATAGACTGAGTTGTTATTTTGGGCTTACAAATGAGATGGAGGTCAAATGAAACTTATGATATCTTCATCAATTTTCAATACTAAAAAAAGTTCTTGAGTGACAAGAAGCTATGACCAACAATATCTTGTGCTTTTTGTCTTTAATCAATATTTGTTACTAGATTATTCGTCTCTCAGAATAGAAAGCACAATTCTTTTCCAATTACTAAATTATCTATAATTCAAATAATACACCATGCATTCCCTACTTGAAGACTTGTGTTCTGAGAGACAAAGGTCACTTACCTTTCCTCCTTACCCTCCAGTGGGTTGGTAGGATCTGGATCTTTGTTCAGAGTTTTGCAACCTTTCAAACCTCTCACAGATACGAAAGCCACTGAAGCCTGCATGATCACAAACGTAGTTTACCAAATTCAATTTCTATCTAGACCGCGTAAGACATAACTAACTAAATTTTATGAACAACCACCGGTTATTTTCATGTAAGATGCATGAACGTATTGTTTAGTACAACTTTTTTCAAGGGAATGAACGCACATGAAAGTATGTGTGGAGAGCAGTGGTAAATGAAAATGGCTTGCTATCTGTGTTTGTAATCCTTAGTTCTGTAGAGATGCTCTTTGCATCAAGAGTAACCTGAAAGAGGAACATATGAAGAAAGAAAATGAAAACGGATGAATATGCTGTAATTTAATCCATAAATTACACATCAAGATCACTTGATAGTCACCTCCAGAGTTGCTAAACCATTATGGAAGAGATGGATTACCTTGTATAGAGCTTGAAAACTGAAGTTCCACATGGTACGACTATAAGGACCATCCTTGAGCTCAAGAGTCACAACAGGGTTTCCATCAATATTTTCAGAATCAGCAACTGACCAATCCATATTCCTTGCAAATCCATGCTGTTTTGTATAAACAAAATTTTCAACGTGATAAGCACAATGTAATTAGAGTAGTAGTACCTTCATTCAAATAACAGAAACTGTTCATATATGACTGACAGGGCTTTCACTAACGTAAACCAAAACCCTATCTAAATCTAAAGAAGTAAAAGTTAAACCTCAGAGAAGCCACAAATTATATCAACAAAATTGACTGAAAGCTCAGCATCAGAATCACCCAAAATGAACCATCATTAACACCCTGAGACAAACAAAAACACAAGAACGAACACTAAAAGATGAGTCATTTGCCATACCTGTTGAATAGGGCCAGGTCCAAACTGTGGGAAACAATGGGGAATGCCTCCACTATCCACGTGAAGGGATTATCAGTATCATCCTTTACAACCAAACAGAAGAGAAAAGATAAATCTTCAAAAAATTCTAAAACCTGATGGGCTTTTTCTTGTTGAAAACAGCATCTGGCCTAACAAAAAGGAGGTCTTTCCCACCAGCAACCTTCCAAGACGTCACACAACCTCCAAACAAGTAAATCTCCGCCTCACTTGTAAATAAAGCTCGATACAGTCAATTCATAACTTATACATAACAAAGTAAAACCTCACCCTCCGTATCTATCAGTCTACACATACATACATACAAACATATACACACTTACCTACCGTGAGGAGAGGAAAGTACAACCTTTGGCAAGTTACCTTCACCTTCGGTGACTCGGACACCAACAGTAGCTCTTTCTTTGCTCGCACTAGCAAATGCCATACCAGAGGATCTGTATATCCAGGATTTCAGACAAGAATTTAATAATCAGAAATTTCTGAACTGGGAGTTTCAGAAACTTAAGAGACGAGTAAAAGATTCGAAATTTTCGTGGATAGAAATTGGAAACGCTCACCTGTTGAATCGCCGAACATTGAGGTCTGGGAGAGAAAATGGAATAGAAAGAATCGCCATTTATATTTTTTTAACTTGGAGAAAAGAAATGGCTAGTGGTTTGAGGCAGTACTCAGTAGTGAGGTGCTAGTGCTACGATCAAATGCTCAACGAACATCGATCGGTTTATGTCGTTATTGTCATTCTGTTTTCGTATTCGGATATTCTCGTCAGTCGTCACGCTTGTCCTTTGACTTTTCATGTCCTTGGGCCCCTAGAGTTTGGAACTGGGGCCCAAATATCTAGCATCGAGTCCTACAGTAGCATTGCCTGTCAAAATTCAAAGGCCACCAAGACTGATTCAACTGTTAACGTTTGATTAGATGCTTCAAAAGAGAAGAGAAGCGCTCAAAAAAGAAAAGGAAAGAATGTAGTAATTCTCTCACAAATTGTGGATAACAGTAACATGCAAATTCGAACAAACTTCTTCACTAAGCAGACCCTGTAGCTTCCTTTAGAACTTCAACCATTGCCATGTACTTGACTTCTATGCCGGATAATTCCACCATAGACTATGAAGAAGTTTTCCAACAGCACACTAAAGGCAAACATATAACTAGTAATGATCTTATTTTATCAAGATTGCTTATATAATCTAAACAACATAACCAACCACATTTCCCTTATTTCTACCAAAGTCTAAACAAATGTTAGTAGTATCCTTAAATATCTCAAAATCTACTTCATAGTCTGCCCATTGTTTTTTACCCATATATCGACTAACTAAATTGATCATATGGTAACGTTTAGAAAGGTGCAAATCGTAACATACATAATACTTAGAGTGAGGAACATGTGAGATATAATCAATATTTTTCTCAAATTTTAGTGACGAAATTGCTGAAAACGTAAAATGAATAGCAAATGGAGTACTTATATACTTAATGTTCTTCATTCCAAAATGTTCTAAAACTTTCTCAACAAAACTCCTTTAAATTAAATAAAGTCTACTTCCAACTTTATCTATCTAAATCTTCATATTAAGAATTTTCTTAGCTTCTCATAAATCTATCATCTCAAATTCACCACTAAAACCTCATTTTGATCTCATACATATTTTTGGAAGTAATGAGCATATCATCAACAAAAAGTAATAAGTAAATGAATGAGCCATTACTGAGATTTGTGAAATATAAACAACTATCACATTGGCTTCTAGAATAGTTGTGCCTAACTATAAAGGCATCAAACTGTTTTTACCACTATTAAGGAGACTATTTCAAATCATACATTAATTTCTTCGACAAGCAAGTATAGTTGTCATTGAATTCAATCTCAAAACCCTTAAGTTGTTGCATGTAAATTGTGTAATAGCTGGTTTTTCATAATGAAGAATTAGAACCCTAGACTATTGCATATACGTCATGTCATTAAAAATTCATGAAATGTATTTCATTCACATGCATATCATTAACACACACACATGAATTATATTTTAGTACACATTGCAAAGATATTCCGGGGTATGAAAGGTTTAAAATAATCATGATGTGAATTGCGTATTGTTTATGTCTTGAATTTTAGTTTGGTAGATTATAATTAGTAAACTTGTAATTAATTATTACTATTGGAAAATTGATGCATTTAAATGTACATTTAGTCTAGGAAAAATACCAAGTGGTAAGACAAGTGAACACATGAAAAATTAGGATGACTAAGCCTTTAATTGAGTAACATTTGACATAGATAATTGAGTAACATTTGGCATAGGTAATTAATTATCATAGAGTGATAAATGACCACCTAACATGTTGGTGACAATTGCAGCCGAAGGAAGGGACAAATGACTTACATGCTTAGGGACATATGTCATGGTAATAAGGTGACACCTAGCACCGAAGGTGTTAAGCTTGTTGAAGACTGATTCAAAGCTTTTAAACCTATCTGAAAAGATAGTGGAGAAGATTATGGGTTAGTTAGCAAGTGAACTGTTCGTGGAGATTTT
This sequence comes from Erythroxylum divaricatum, assembly GCA_025434745.1. Taxonomy (NCBI): domain Eukaryota; kingdom Viridiplantae; phylum Streptophyta; class Magnoliopsida; order Malpighiales; family Erythroxylaceae; genus Erythroxylum; species Erythroxylum divaricatum. The sequence goes on along the minus strand of JANTPM010000246.1, from coordinate 9,354,677 downwards.
TTAGATGATTTATTTCCTAAGTTTTCTATTAAGTTGTTAGCTAGTAATGTTTGGTTTGTTAGCCTTTATAAGGCTAAGTTTTGTTTTTCAATAATACATGAAGTTTTCACAAATCATCTTAGTTTTCTTTCTTACTCTGCTAAACACCTACATTGTGGTATCAGAGCCAGGTTGTAACCTAGGCTTCTAATTTCCATTATTTAGCAAAATGGCGTCAAGCAATGCAGTAGCAACAGTTAGTGTCCCGCAGCCGCAAATCCCTCTCTTTAAAAGTGACTCTTATGAATTTTGGAGCATCAAAATCAAAACACTCTTCAAATCCCAAGATCTGTGGGATCTTGTGGAGAAGGGGGTCGAAGAATCATCTTCAGAGGACCCAATAACAAAAGAAAATCAGAAGAAAGATGCAAAGGCATTGTTCTTTATTCAACAGGCTGTTGATGACACAATCTTTTCCAGAATTGCAGCAGCAACCACAGCAAAGGAAGCATGGACAACTCTCAAAACAGAATATCAAGGTTCAGCCAAGGTGATAACAGTAAAGTTGCAGTTTCTCAGAAGGGATCTTGAGATAGCAAGTATGAAAAACTCAAAATCTGTGCAAGAGTATCTTGCTAGGATCTCATCCATTGTCAGTCAAATGAGGTCCTATGGTGAACAAGTGGCAGATAGCAATGTTGTTGCCAAAATATTGAGAACTTTGGTGCCTAAATTCAACCATGTAGTAGCTGCTATAGAGGAATCAAAGGATCTCTCCACATTTTCAGTAGATGAGCTCATGGGATCCTTGCAAACGCATGAGGCAAGGATCAACAGAAGCATTGCCAAAGAAGAGGTGTAGCATCCCACTCCCGCAAGACCCAAACTTGATATCGAGGGTGATATCCGAGCTCGTGCCTCATGAGGGTGGTATGTTATAATAGTCAAAGCAGTTTAGAAACTCGGTAATACATTTTTCTTTTTGAAAACAATCGAGTGCGCAGATATCAGTAAATACATTGAGCCCGCTTAATACGAAATCATTTTCGATCATAAAACAATTTTAGTCATAAATCAATTCATAGTCACATTATCTATAGTCAAAATTTGACCCAATACAATAACGGTACTAATCTGCGGGATTTGCGGAATTACAAATTTTCAATAATACCGAATAACTCTAATGCAGATGTGAAACTAATCCCGACTCCAAACTCTGACTCTTTTGCAGTAATCATACTCCCGTTTGTATAACGGGGTACTCGCCAATTCCTGAAAAATAATTGCAATGTTGGGTGAGTTTGGGACTCAATGAGAAACCATCATCGATGGTTCACTCAAATTATGCATATACACACAATTCACCAGATATCACATACAATCACATTTATCAAATGTAAGGCGTTTCGCCTTTCACACAATTCACATTCAATCACATCATATATGCAATGCACATGTGACACCTTCCAATTTATTACGGTGTTGTGACCGTGCGCCTGAAACTGTCTCAGTGACGGGCATATTAACGGTGAGCCTGTGGCTCTGCAATACGTTGGGCTTGGATGCCCTGATACGGTGAGCCTGTGGCTCTGATAAACGTTGGGCTCGAGGCCCTGTTGCGTTGAGCTTAAAGCTCTGATATACATTGGCTGCTCCGGTCACAACTGTCATTATCTGATCATGCCTTTATGTATGAATGCACATATCTCATATCGCATTACAGTCTAATCCAATTTATCAGAATCAAACATATCATTCTTATACATTCACAATTTACCACATTCACAGCCAGTTTACACTTCAATAGCACATTGATATCAAGTTCTCGATATTTCAGACACCCATGGTCTGAAATCAATCAAATCAAAATCAAACACATAAACCCTCCATTATCTCCACATGGCATAAGTGCATAAAATTAAACACACAAAGGTTGAGGAACCAACTAGGTTACTCACCTGCACTTTTGAGCTACTGCCTGGAAGTCCTAACAATATCTGTAGAATTTCAATCCAACGATGCCTCTAAAACAGTCAAATAATCATTCATTACGAATTGCATAATCAAAAAGAATCAATAATGCACATGTCTTAAATAAAAGATGCACGATGCCTATTCATGACCTTCCCGAAAAAATTCCCAAATTTCCACTTTCATTTATCCATATCTAACTCTTCATTCAATTGCTCAATAATGACTCATTTCAATTCAATAACATGTCACTTATTTCATAAGTCCCTAATTTATACTCCAATGTTATTAAAACAATCCTTAGGCTACAATAAAACATATCCTCAATCTTCTTTCAATAATTAAAATCTTTCTAATTGGAAATCAAACTTTCATTCTTCATATCACTTGTAGAACTCTTTCTCTAGATCATAACGAATCAAGCATCACTTCAATTGGAGGTCTACATCGAAAATTATGCCCCAAAAACCAATCTAAATCAAATCAGAAAATATCCCTCGCCGCGGCCTCAGGACCCTCGCCGCAACTTATTGGAGTCGCTCGCCGCGGCGTGAAGAATGCTCGCCACGGCGAACACCTTTCCTCAAGCTCACCACGACGTAAGAGGAAGAGTTCGTTGTGGCGTAGATTCATACGCTCGCCGCGAAATCTCGCCATGCTCGTCGCGGCGAGTATTCATTTACTCGTCGCGGCGAGGTCCTTTTTTAGACGTCACGACGTGCGGGTCTCCTTCGCCTTCTCCGATTGACATTTTTTCATTTCTCTCTCTAAAACCAGTAATAACTCACCCTAACCTACCCAATCTTTCACAATTAAACCCATGCATGAATTTTAACTAACAATAAACAACATAAAACCATTTTACTTACCAAATCAAGCTTTCCTTCGAAAACTTCCGAAATCTTCCCAACTCTTTTCACCTTCCTCTACCACCCACGAAGGAATTCTCTACTCTCGCAAATCATCATTCTCCAAAGTTTCAAGCTGATCTTCAACCACAATAAAGGAGCAACAAGAATCTCGAAGGTGGGGGATCGAGTTCGTCGAAGGGAGAAGAAGAGAAAACCTTAAAATTGAAGATATGAGTTTCCTACAAAATTCAAAACCTATGGTATATATATATATATATATATATATAATGGGTTTCTCAATTTTCTTCCTCTAAACAAAATCCTTAATCCTTTACAGTCTAAGCTATCTCTAAATTCCAATGACTCATCATGTTCATTCCTAAAATCATAAATCTAAATTTCTCCGTTGCCATTAGACAATCATTTCAGTCCTATAAAATCAATCAGTCCGTCACTCAGAAAATTTCCGGTCCGAATTATCCAGAAAATTTCTAAGGATCACTATCAATCGACAATCACTCTAATACAGTCCCAATTCAATCATTTAAATCCAATTATTCCATAATTCCTAATAAATCATTAATCACATCATTTTCACAATTAAATGCCGGGAAAATTGCCATAAATGCACGTACACATAAATGCATGTGCCAATTGACTCATTCCTCTAACATTAGAGGCCAAATAAATGCTCAATCAAAATATGCAGTGTAAATTACTAGCCTGTCCTAATTGATCAATTTACCATTCCCATCCGGGATGGGATGTTACAATTTGAGCATGGCATGTAATTTATTTAATGTAATATATATTTGAATAACTGTATTAATTATTTTTCTCTATTGTATAATAGTTGCCAATATGTCCAATCTTGCCAAAATTGAGTTCGCTGCTCTTGATGTTGCGGGCAATAATTATATGCCGTGGATGATTGATGT
>JANTPM010000246.1:9337809-9350838 GCA_025434745.1 Erythroxylum divaricatum | reverse complement strand
GTGGAGAAGATTATGGGTTAGTTAGCAAGTGAACTGTTAGTGGAGATTTTTTAGCTGATTTATTTCCTAAGTTTTCTATTAAGTTGTTAGCTAGTAATGTTTGGTTTGTTAGCCTTTATAAGGCTAAGTTCTGTTTTTCAATTATACATGAAGTTTTCACAAATCATCTTAGTTTACTTTTTTGCTCTGCTAAACACCTACAAAGCTTCTGTAGGAGTAAAATCAATTTTGTTCATTTCTTCTTCTTTCTTCTTCTCACACCACCAAAATCCTCTCACCTTTACATCCCTGTGTTTTGTCTATGTTTGTGCATAATTGCTACACCAATAATCCATGCTTTTTTACCCTTCACAAGATAGTTAAAGAATCAGATTGTTGTTGTCCTTTATTTTAACCGAATACCAACTAGTTGTTACCTTGAATTTATGATGATTTTGCATGTATGGAGAGCTGAATTAGCTTGATCTTTGAGCTAAAATTTGAGCTAGACAAGTAAGTAAAAGATTGATGTTTGTGGCATATGGAAATAGAAATTTTATGATGATTGAATTGGGATGGATTGTATATGAAGTTGATGATGAAGTGTGCTGGAACATGATGTATGAACTTGGACACTTTTATGCTTAAGTTATACGATGTTTTATGGATGAATAAGATAGAATTTTGAGGTATAATGAAGGTGCAGTTATGTTAAAGAAAAGTGTTAATATAATGATCTTGAAATGGAAAATGACTACATGTATACTCATGAATGATAGTTTTTGTTTTGATTTTGATGCATAAGAGACCATAATTTGTGAGCTACCAAATGAATGAATTGAATTGGAATTGGACATGAAATTGATGAGGATTTGAAGTATAATTAAGGTATAATTGAGGTATAAGTAATGGACTGTGATGAAGATGTGTTGATTTTGGTTTGAAGATATTAAAAGCTAGAAAAACTAAGATGTTAAAAGCTGGAAAATTTTTAAAGGAAAATAAAGCAATGCCTTCGGTTTACCTATCCAACGATCGTGGGAGCACATTAAATGAAAGTTACTGATAACATAAAATGTGAAATGATGCATTCTATGACATTGATCTGCATGATCAGATAAAGAAGTTGTGACCGGAGTGACCAACATGAAAAAGAGTTTAAAGCTCAGGAAATGTGCATAAAGAGTCACAAGCTCAACGATTAATGGGCCCAATATGTACAATGAATATGGAACATTATCTGAAATGAGCTTGATATCTACAAGGGATACGAGACAGTTAAATAGGTACTCGATCATAACAAAATAAAAATAAAAGTAGAGTCTCATGTGCATTTGCATATATATCTTTACATGTATTATGTAAATGATTGAAAAGAATGACTAAATTGAGTTGATATAAAGGTATGCAATGTTTGTGTACATGTTGATGATATGAATGATTGGGATGAATGATTGAAATATTTTAAAATGATTATATGAAATGTTTGTATTCATAATGGGCTTGTTGAAATATAATGTATGCTGTGATCAAGTACTAAATTCTGAATGATGTGATATATAGGATTTGATTCTGAATGATGTGAGATACTGATTGAACTGTGTTATATACTTGTGATGTTTGTGTTCTGTTTTAAGTGAGCACATCGATGATGGTTCACTCATGAGTTCACAAAACTCATCAAAATTGTAATGTTGATTTTCAGGTACTGAGGAGACCTAGCTTCTAAGACAATCTAGTAGCAGTATAGTATTATCAATTTTGAAAACAAGAATAGTTTAAAGGTTTAGTCAGCTGATGTACGAGGAGTTTAGTTAGAATGTTTTTGTTAGCATTCTATTTCATGTAGAATATTTTATATAGAATAGTAAACTCTCAGATATTTTTATAATGTAAATATATGGATTATAGAATGTAATGACAAAGTAAGCTTATTTTTGTGAATGAAATGAGGAAATTTAGTCCTTTGAAATACTTATGTTTCTGTGATGCCATAATAAGTGAATATGATTGCTCTACTATGCCATTCTCATAGGGTATATTCTAGGATATCCTCTAGATGTTCAGGCATATGCTTTATGGTAGTGGTGTGTTACAAATTGTCTCCTCAAACTTTGTATACGAGAAGGTTATTCCAACTTTATATTAAGAATAGCAACTAGAGCAAAAAAGATATCGATAGAGCTATGTTTTATGATAGAAGAGAAAATAACATTAAACTCAACTCCTTGTACTTGAAAATAACCCTACCATCCCATGTACCTAATATCCTTAGAACTTAAAAAATTGTCTTTCCTTTTAAAGACCCATTTGCGGCCAACAATCTTCTTAGATTTAGATGGTTTCACTAAATCCCAAGTTCCATTATTATGGAGAGCTTTCGCCTCCTCTTGCATAAGAATCATCCAGTTGGCATTTGATTAAAAGAAACAGCTTCTACATATATGGAAGGATCACTAGCTCCTTCAGTTTCTTATACAGTAGCATAGGCAAAAGTAACAAAATCTGTAAACTTTGGAGGCATTTTTCTCTCTCTATTACCTATTTTTGGTAAGAAAATGTTCATCCTCTTCTGTTGACTCTTTTACTTATGTGAAGAAACGTAACTGAAATAGGTTTTTTATGGATTCAACTTATAAAGAAGATGTACTTTCCACCTTAACCTCCACCTATTTCTTTGATTTCTGCACGTTTGAATCAAAAGAAACACAGACTCCTTTCTTGGGTGATGCATGATAGACTCATCAAATGAAAAATTCTTATTAATATCATCTTTGAGTGATTTGGATAAAGAATTCAAATAGCAATTATGTCTTTTTAGATCTAGGTTCAAGTTTTTGTTAACATGAATAGAAGTATGACAACTAAACGCTTGTAAAGTGGAAAAATTAGCAAGATTACCAAACCATAACTCCTCTAGAGTCTTGCATTCAATTGATGTAGATGGACAATAATTCTCCAAATAATAACTTGTAAAAGTTATTTTTACCAAAAGTCATATGCCAAACTAGAATAAGACAAGATACATTGGACTTTCTCCAATGGAGTTTTATTCATTCACTTGGCTATATTATTCTATTATTGAGTTCCATAAACTATGAAATGTCTCATAATTCCCTCTTCTTTGTAGAATTTATTGAACTCACCATAACAAAACTCTAACTCATTATCTATTTGGAGGTAATTCACTTTCTTGCCTATCTATGTATATACCAAAGCTTCCATACTTGAACGTAACAAAGGCCTCATTTTTCTAATTAAAAAAAAACTCATACCTTCCTAGAGTAGATAAAGGTAAGCATGCATCAAACATTAGCTTTGGAATGAGTACATATTGTTCCTCAAATATCTGAATAAATATGATTGAAAGAACCTTTAATTTTATAAACCCTATACTGAAGCTAACTCTCTTGTGCTGAACCCTTATACTGATGCTGACTCTCTTGTGCCTGTCAAAAAGATAATGTCCACAAAACTCTAAATTTAAAGTACTTTAACCGTTAAAAAGACCCATTTTGCTTAACATTATCAAGTCCTTCTTACTCATGTGTTCTATCTTCATATGCCATAACTTGTTCATATTTGAATTTTACACAGAAGAAGGAACTTCCACCAACGACATAATGATAGATGCTTGCAATATATACAATCTACTAATTTTATTTGCTTTCATCACAGTAAGAGAACCTTTCAAAACTTGCAAAATTTCACTTCCACTAGAATATCTGCTACCATTATCATCTAAAATAGATAGAGAGATAAGAGTATTTCTCATATTAGGAACATGTCCTACCTTAGTCAATATTATGATTATGTTGTCATACATTTTAATTTTGACAGTATCAATACCAACAACCTTGCAAGGAGAATCATTATCCATTAAAATAACCCATCTGTTTGGATTTAACACCATTTTCAATCGTTACGTAAACATTACTATCTCTACCTCATCTTGCATAACACTGCTTCAGTGGTCTTTTGAACTTTATAACTCTTTTATTTGATCTTGTTCTAAAGATTGAAACATTTAGATTTACTATGCATTTCCATATTATAGCAATTGCAAGTCAAGTGACTTTTTTTTACTTTATTTTTTATCTCAGTCAGCTACTACTGCTAGGTTCCTTTATAGAAGACCTTCTTTTAACAACTAAACCCTCTTCTAGACCATCATAATGGCTTATAGAGATATCCTTGCCAAAGAGCTGTTTAGAATATAAAGATCCTTTGTACCTTCTCCAATTTTAGAGACTTGTTACTGCAACTTAATGTCTCTTTAAAGTTCTTATACAATGGAGGTAATGAACAAAGAAATATAAAAGCTTGGTTTTCATCCTTATATATAATCTCCATATTTTCCAAGTCCAAAAGGATAAAAGAGAACTTGTCAATATGAGACTTTATGTACATAACTTTGTCATAGTAAGGGTGTACAAACAATGCTCGACAATCAATTTGGTGGTAAGATTCTTTGTGATATATAAAACTCCAGTTTGTCCTATAAATCCTTGATTGCCATCTGATTAAGGACTTCACGTATAACCTCATTAAATAAGCACAGTTAAATATGGTAGACTAGGCTTTCTCATCAATCTTTGTTTTCTTATCTTCATTCAACATAGTAGGAATTTGATTCTTTCCCAATAGTGCTTTTATGCAAAGTATTTTGCTTCAATATTGCTCGCATCTTGACTTATTATGTAGCCAAACTCATATTATGCTTAAATTTCTTAATATCAAATTTTGTTATCACCATAATAAATCCTAAACAACTATTAGCAATGCTTTACCAGTTTGATAAGGGTAGATTACAGTGGAACAAAAATATTTATCGATCTGGAAAAATAAGAGTGTAAACAAATTAAAGAAATATAAGAAGACAAACGGAGAACATTTAAATTAATATGGTTCGGTGTTAGCCTACCTCCATAGCTGATGGAAGAAGAAAATCCACCCATAATCAAAAAGTAGTACAATAACAAGAGAGAACAATCACTAAAAAAAACCTAAATCTAAATATACGCTATGTGCTCACATCTCACAAATTACAAAAGGGAATAGAAACACGCACAAAAGGGAAGGAAAGAATCGAGTAATTCTCTTACAAATTGTGACTCACAAAATGTACTCATCAATTGTAGAAAAAACTAACATAATGGATTGCAAAGCCTATATTTATGGGCTAAAATACTTAGGCAACAATTTGAAATTAATGACCATGATTAGTTCTTGTAGGTTAAGCAAAAGTTAATATTCTAAAATTATTTCTTGTTGGCCAAGAGAATCAAGGACCAAGCAATATAGTTAGTAGCTAAGTATAGTGGCAGGAAAGCCACGTAACAATATCATTAATTAGAGAGTTAATAGTTGGTCAATTTTATAACAACTCAAACATTGAAGCATTTTATTATTATTTTTAATAGTTTTGACTAGTATTGTCAAATCAAGCAAGTTTCAAGATTTAAAATATAATTTATCAAACAAAAGTATAATTTTAAAAAAGCATAATAAAATAAAATTAACTAAATAAATATAAAATATATTATTAATTAAGTTAAAATTCTTCAATATCATTACCAATCGAAGAATAATAATATTTTTATTATAATAAATATTTAAAATAGAATAAATAATATAAATATAAATATTTACTTAAATATATTTGTCTCTTCTATTCTCATTTCCAATAATTGTATGAATGAAAAATTATTAGATGGCAACTGTAAATTGACCTAAATTCAAGATATTTATTAATATACTTTTTTTGAAATTTTCTTACAATCCAAACCTCACTTATAAATTTTTTTGACTTAATTTATAACTCAAACTCTTTACTTTTTAGTCTTAATTCGTCGAACTATATAAACTCAATCATTTTATATTTTTCTAATTAATCTGATGTTTATAACTTTTAAGTCTACAATTTTGACTTAAAAGTCCTAACAGGATGAAAGTTCCTTTGTATACGAAGATATGATGAGATCATACGCGTAGTAAGTAGGATTATCAGCTAAATAATATGTAGTTCATTTTATTACATTTGAGTCGAACAAATAATTTTTCCAAACATGGCTTTCTTTCAGTTTCCTTCGTAACTTCTTTTGTAAGGAAACCTCCTTTATGGATAAACTTGCTTCAATCTTTCGGGAAGTTTTTGATATGGTAGACTATAATACAGTTGAAATTGTAAGATGGTAAAAACATGTACAAATTGCATTGACGGAAATTTCGTGAACTTCAAGATATCTAGCAAGGAGGAAGATCATTAGGCGGAGGCAGAATTGATTGATCTTGTCCTGGTCCATCTTCTACTAAGAATGCTGTTTTCAGACCCCAACCTGTATGCAGCTCCAAGTGGCAATGAAAGAACCACACACCTGGTACATAGTCACAATAGAATGATGTAAGAAATGTCCAGTCACAATCGAATGATGTAAGAAATGTCCGGACAATCAAACTTTGTGGTTCACTGTAAGAGAATATGTTTTAAAATGTTTTTCTTTACTCCAAGTATAGTTTTGAACTTGGTACAATACTTGAGATGCATGTATTCTTACCTGGATTATCGGCTCGAAATCGAATAGCGGTCCATCCACCAGTAGGAACACCGACTGTGTTTCTCTCAATAGGATCAACTAGATTATATTTTGCTGGGTCTTTGACAGGATCAAAGTTTCCGATTCCGGTTCCAAGAACAAAGAAGTTGTAGCCATGGAGATGGAATGGATGAGACTCAACTGTTAGCAAGTTGGTGTCTTGAAGTACTAACTCAACAGTGGAGTTAAAAGGAATCCTGCTAAGTCTTGTTCCATGTACAGTTCGAAGACTTGCTGTGAGCGGTGCACCTGTATAGTTGAAAGGGGTCGGGGGCTTGTCTGGGAAATCGGTCTTGAATACTCCTGTCTTGTTGAAGTAATGAGCCTGAAGAAGACCAATTTGAGGCATAACAAAAGAGATATTGTTCAAAGACGCTAGGATCCTGGTTCCATTGACGCAGGTTGGGCATGAATCCTTCGCGAAACCAACGGTGTAAAACAGCTTTCTATCAGCTTTAAGTGGGACATTGGCTGGAAATTGTGGAGTGTTTAAGCTCCTGAGCTTCCTGACGTAGCTCATGGCAAATTCTGTGTCATTAGGTGCAGGCAACTGGGGAAGTAACGGGAGCACAGTGTTTGGGATGCCTTTGTATTGGAGAATTCCTGTGGCTGTTTTGTTGTCCACAGGAATTGGAGCGTCAATGAAAGGCCTTGTGGCCATGAAGTATCTGCCTGGAATTTGGTTGGCCTGGACAAGAACATTTGTGGTCTGGCCAGGGGCAATCAATACACTTGTAGTTGTAAAAGGCTTCGTATAAACTGCATCAACTTCCACCACAGTCATGTTATGGCCAGAAATGGAGAAAAAGAGTTCATCGTTGAGCGCAGCATTGATGATTCTCAGGAGATAAGTCTTGCCTGATTCAACCTGCATCGCAAAAGTATCTGCAACCAACAGAAAAAGGAATATGCATATAAATATAAATTTAGGACCCAAAGGCATCCTTATCATCATCAACTATTCTGGTTTCAGAAGTACTTTAAAAGCTTTGGTTGCGTACCGTACTTCTCTACTATTTGTTTCTTGCTTCTACATTTATGCTATGTATTGTCAAATTCTCAAGTTAGAAAGTTCACTTACGTTTCTCTGAACATGGAAAGAGCGGCCCTGGCTTGCCGTTGATTGTATGTGCATTAGACATATTTGGTGGCAAACCCATGCTAATTCCTTGCTTTTCAACCTCTTCTACATCAGTGTGCCACCATTCCCCTTCAAACACAACACTTTCTCGTCAGCTTCGACCTAACTTAAAAGCCTGGAGAAACTGTGAAGGAACATGCATGGATCTTGGAACTCACCGAGTAGGATATTGACTTCCATGCTGGGGCGAGGGAAAGGATAAGAAGTTCCTTGTTTGGGCATAATAACAATCGCACCGTAAACCGTAGCCCTAAGCCAAAGGATATGTGCATGCCACCACAGTGTTCCTCTTTGTCCTGTCACATTGAAGTCGTAAGTATAGCTATTCCCTGTCTGGATTGGACACTGAGTTATGTAAGCTGGTCCATCTGCCCATCCATTGCGATATTGCTTCAATCCATGCCTGCAGCAAAATCCGTGCCACATTAACCAATAAGAGCCAGAATTTATAAATCAAAATTTCGCTTTTTCTCTAGCTAATTTCGATTTTGAATTACACACAGATTAGTGGATTGAGAATAAATCCAGGTATTATGTGTTTTGCGTTTGCCTTTTGTTTCCTAATAGCTAGGCATGCTTACCAGTGAATTGAAATGTTATACTGCGCATGATTGGTGACGTTAACTATAACTCTATCTCCTTCTATTGCATAGATAGTAGGCCCTGGAAACCTCCCATTTACTGTTACAATAGGTTTTGCATGGCACAACCTACTAACATTCTTCACTTTAATCTGAAATAATAGAAGAAAGAACCAATTGAGGTCGTAAATGTTTAAACGAATGCCCAAAAGAAAACAAATGCACAAAAGTCATTTTTCGCATGTTAATGATGATCAGTGCATGACTGCATGCATTTAACTCACATCAAACTGATACTTCTTTATAGCAGCTTCAGCTGGAAAACAAAAGAAACCCAGAATTCCAATGAAAGCAAAGGTTAACCCTGCCATGGATCTTCCAGTATTTGCCATTTTTCCTTCAAATGACACACCTGGATTTCCTGCCAACTGATGAGGTATATCAGGTGAAAACACAAAGCATTTAAAAAGGATGTATAGAGGAGAAAAGATAGGCTGTGTGTTCATAACAGAAGAGGGTGTGGATGATTAGGTAGAAACTCTAAAAGGAGCTGTACTCTGAAGCTTGGAAGCAAAATACTGAAAGAGACTTCATGGCCACTGACTGGCGTAGAGCCTGGGATTCTTAAACTTGTAAAAGATTTTACAGGAACAAGAGAACTGTTATCAGTTTTTTATTCTTCTTTTCCTTAAGATGCCAGAATTGAACCCAAAACACCCTCATTCTACAATTTTGTTTCTTGCATACAAGGACTAACTCCTAACATTTTCTTTCTTTTTTTCCTCACATGAGAGAATGATGCATAAGGCCAACAGAATTCCTCTGGTTAGGCTTTTTCGTTAAGGAAAAGGAACAGCTTCGAAATGACGAATTTGCCCACAAGTTTTCAGTATCCAAAGATACATTTAGAAATGTGGTGTTTTGCAAACTAAATGCTTCAGTTTGCTACCGTTGTGAGTGCAGGCAGGAAAGCTGTCGTTCTCAGTACACGAACTAAAGAAGGTCTGTCTATTCATAGTGACCAAGAATCAATGTAGCTTTTAACTTTCTTAACTCAGAAGTTACATTTCACAAGCTTTTTGGGGGATTTCTATTTTCCATAATTCAGGGTTGATTTGCTTAGTCAGGGGTTCATATCCTCAACAAGATGCTTAGCAGAGAAACATATTGTTGCTTCAGGATAATCCAATTCAACAAAAATAGTTGAGGAGAAATATCAATCTTGAAGTAAGAAATTTTATGGGGACCATATAAGAAACTTCAAAGGAAAACCTTGTCTTTCTTCTATAATACTGACATCTAATTTGTCAACTTCCATGCATCTAATCAATTTACTCACTAACAATTATTCTTTTTACATGTAGGCCCTTACTTGATTACTATATTATATGATCTATAAATATTTCAACTCAGAGTTTAATTTTTTCTTTCTGTGTCTTGGCAATTAATTGCACATAACGTCTAATCCTATAAGAAACATTTACTTTAAGTTGAAACTAAAATCTTTCTTTTTTTTTTTGTATGACTTATTAATTGAGAAAACTGTAATACAGGACAATGAAGTAATTGAGCCCAAAAAATTTATCAAATCAAAGAAAAACAATTTAAAAAATTGCACAAATGGATAAACTTTAGAACGTTTGACATGTTGGAAGAGAAATCGAATGAATAGGAGAATGGTTTATCCATTAATTTCAACACATAATATAAAGTTTTTTTTTAAAATTGTTGGCCTCTCAATCTGGGAACAACAGGGATTTGGGAATAGAAGAACTGATCTCTCACAATCCAGGCTTAGGTAGAGAGAGAACGTGACAAGTAAATATGATGAATTTTTTTTATTTCTTTAAATTTTTTTACTAAGTTTTTAATACCTTGGAATCGTTTGGTTCCACTTCTATTTTTTAAAATGTAATTTGTAATTTTTTTTAATTTTTTGGTTTATGTTTTTAATTAAAAAACTTGTTTAGTAGATTTCTAATATAAAAACTGAAAACAAAATTTTATTTGGTTAAGATTTGAAATAAAAAATAAAAAATAAAAATATATTTAATTTTATCATCTTGTTTTTATTTTTTAATTATAATATTATTTTAATTACTTTTAATATAATATATTATATTTTTAAATGAAATAATTATGATTATAGTTAGAAATAAAATTTATACTTATTTATATAATTAAAGAAACTTACACATTAACTTTATCGGTAAAAATTACAAATTTAATGACTTGGCCTTGGAGCCTCAATCTAGCCTAGCTCGAACACAAAATTGAAAATGTCAACCGTCCCCACTCAACTAAAATCAAGCCTCGGTATGACAATTTGTCATTCCGGTAGGTAACAGACACAATGAGTGACTATATAGTTAACACCACGTATACAAGTTAAATCGTATTTCCATGCGTATACTATACTACACAAGAAAACTAGACACAGAGCTCTCTAAATATGCAACCTGAAATTCTACCACCAGTAGGTCTAAAGTGTACTGTCATTTAGTTTCCAAGGCAATCATAACTTTGAGAATTTGTATAGCTAGCTTGGCTTTCTCTTATTGCCATTGATTGTGGACACTACGTTCAGTTGGTGAGCCGTAAACAAACGAAATAAAATCGCAGCCACCAAACACAGGGTGCATAAAGGTATTGGCAAACTTGCGCCTGTAGTAATGGACAGTATGCGTTGGCATTGTCAGGAGATTGAGTATACTTTTTGGCTGAGGATGCTTAGTGTAGAGAAAGATCACTGACACGCAAAGATATGAATTGATACTTTGTCTCTCTTATTGCTTGCAGTATGTACAAAGGGCTTTAAATACAGAAAGTTATTTACAAGCGGTAAGTTATGTAAAAAAAATTCGTTATGGCTGAACAAAAGTAGTTATCGGTTAGCAGTGATTAGTTACAGTGAAAAGGACGTAAGTGACAATTAGTCCTTAATACACCCCCGCAAGAGCATGTCACCATTGAGGACATGCATCTTGTGTCGTAATGTGGCGTGTCGTCAAGAAGGCAGACGCTTGGTAAGAGCATCAACTAACTGATCATGAGTCAAAATGTGAGCTACTATTAATTTTCCGGTTTGAACAAGCTGTCGCACAAAATGATAGTCCAAGGAATATGCTTCATTCGAGTATGAAAAACCGGGTTTTTGCATATGTATGTTGCTCCAAAATTGTCATAGAAGAGAACCAGTAACCCTTTAAAAAGAAGATGGAGTTCAAATAATAGGTTTTGCATCCATTGAAGTTCAGCCACTATTGTTGCAAGGGATCGGTACTCAGCTTCAGTGGAGGAATGCGCAACTATGCGTTGTCGTTTGGAGTGATATGAGACAGGATTGCCACCAAAGAATACAAGGTAGGCTGAAGTAGATGTTCTGTCGTCACTATTGTCAGCCCAGTCTGCATCGTTGTATGCTTGAAGAGGCGACGACGGTGCTCCAAAGACCTGAAGATCCATGTTTTTCGGCTTATTTTGTTGTAAACCAAACTGTATTGTACCTTTGAGATAACGATAAATTCTTTTAACTTATTGCAAGTGAGTGACATTGGGCGCATGCATGAACTGGGCAAGTTTATTCAACGCGAAAACAACATCCAGTCTTACGTGAGTTAAATACTGGAGGGACCCAACCAATTGTTTATAAAGCAAGACATCGGTAGCTGCAGTGCCATCGTCAAGGCGGAGAGGTGTGGAAAGGCATAAGGGTGTGGATGCTGGTTTGGCAGTAGTCATACCAAAACGATCCAAAATGTCCCTGATGTATTTATGTTGTGATAGAAACAATCCAATAGGAGTAGGAATAATTTCTATCACCAAAAAGTATGATGGAAATCCCAATTGTTTGAGCGAGAACTTCTTTGACAACTCAATAATGAAATTTGTTAAGAACAACGAAGAATTACCGGTGAGGAGGAGATCATCCACATAGACCAAAAAATAGGCAACAACACCATTATCATGATAAATGAATAACGATGGATCACTAAGGTTGTGATGAAAACCATAAATTGCTTTGCGTAATTTACACACAAAGTTTGGATGATCAGGATGGATAAACCCCGGAGGTTGTTGCAATTAAACATCTTCGGTTAAGACTCCTTGTAAGAAGCCATTATTTACATCTATTTGATGAATGGATCAATTGTGAGCAAGAGCAACTGTAAATATGATCTTAAGAGTTTGTGGTTTGAGAACCGGAGCAAAGTTTTCATTAAAGTCTAAACCTGGGTTTGGGTAAACCCTTTTGCAACTAGCCGCGATTTATAGCGTGCCACAGAACCATCTAGGTTTCGCTTGATCTGATACAACCATTTATTCCTAACAATGTTGCTGCCCAAAGGTGCTAGTACTAGATCCCACCTATTATTATTGATGAGGGCATCAAACTCCTCATTCATCGAGGTTCTCCATAAGGTATCTTTCATGGCTTGCGAAAGACATGTTGGTTCAAGAGTATCTGGTAGTGGGTGCTTACTCACCTGATATATCTTTTTCGATTTGCGAATATTGTTCTTGGCCCTGGTTTGCATTAGGTGTGTGTTCGTGGTGGCAGTGACAGTTGAAGACTGTGGCTCATGATGATCAGATACTTGAGACAAGGTAGGAGGATTAGTCAAGACGTTAGTGTGCAAGGAGGGCACTGATACAGCATCGGCCATGAGATGAGGATTCATATTATAGTCCCTTTGCGTAAAAGCATGTGGGATTTGAGGAGTATCTACTT
>JANTPM010000246.1:9312570-9322571 GCA_025434745.1 Erythroxylum divaricatum | reverse complement strand
AACTGCTATTTGATATTTTGAATGTTATTGTGATGTGCTGTACGCAGTTTGCGTAATGCATAAATTGGGTGAACCATCGATGATGGTTTCTCATTGAGTTCGCAAACTCACCCAAAATTACATTTATTTTTCAGGACTGATAGTTTAGACTCCTAACTCCAGAGATAGACTTTTCCTGCCTTGTGAGCGCGTTGGCAAGAGAAGTGATGGCACTCGGGTCAGTCAGTTGGGATTGATTCTGAGGATAACTTAGTATAGACTTTTGTATCAGTTTCCTTTTTGGGGTATTGTATTTTAACTGTAGGGAACTGATAGACTGGTTTATATTTCTGTTTAATGTTATGAAATGAGAAAAGCATTATGGTTTTAAAAATTTCAGTGATTTTGATATTGCGATTTTATCGTATTGATGCCATGTGGATTATAGATCGATCGACCGTAGTACACCCTTATTGTGGGATATGCGTCGGAACGACCCACGGGCGTCCCGGTGCGTACCCCTGCAGTAAGGGGACGCTACAGACTGTCACAAGGAACTAAATCAGTAGAAGATTGTCACATAGAGATGGAGATACTATTGATTAAAGCTAACATAGAAGAGGAGGAATAGGTGAAAATGGCTCCGTTTATGGGTGGATTGAATAGGAAAATTGCTGATGTAGTTAGTTTGCAATATTATATAGAGATGGAGAACTTAGTTAACATTATCATGAAGGTGGAGAGACAACAAAAACAAAGAAGGGCAGTGAATTCTTTCCTAAATTCCAGTAGCGAATGGAATCCAAAATGGAGCAAAAATGAAGATAAAAAGAGGGAGCACTATTGGATTTCAATTAAAAAGGCAATGAGTCAAACAATGGCGGGGAGAAAAGTACTTCAACTCAAAAAGTTACTACTGATCCATCCTTTAAACCTTCTAAACATAGGGATATTAAGTGTTTTAAATATCAAGAGCATGGTCATTATGCATCTGATTGTCCTAACAGGAAGACTATGTTTATTAAGGGTAGTGAAATTATTTCTAAGTCTGATGATAGTAATGAGTTCAATGGTAGTGATTTAAGTATGTGACCTTTACAAAATTGTTCTGATGTTGATGAGGATGTTAAATATGGCGTTAAGGGTGAAGCTTTAGTCGCTAAACGTACATTAAACTTGAATATGAAGGAAGATAGTCTAGAACAAAAGGAGAACATATTTCACACGAGATGCTTAATAGTTGATAAATGATTATAGATTGGAGGGTTCATTAGGGTTGTAGATTTCTTCTTGTTCATGTTCGATCCAAAGTGTGTGTTTAAGGGGTTTCAGGTTTTTTAGCCTTGGGGTTTTGTATCACCAAGCTTAATTTTAGTTTCTGCACATATAGAAAGGAAGAAGGTTAGCAAAATTTTCATTTTTGGAGAAGAATAACAAACTTACAAAAAATATCTTATGTTATGAAGCAAAAATTTAAAAGAACAAGAAGTAGGAGAGAGAGAAGACATGAGTTAGGGACGTAAGAAAAAATAGAAGAACAAAGAAGCAAGAGAGAGAGAGAAGAGATGAGTTTGGAACGTAAAACATAAGAGATGAGAGCTTTTACACAAGAGAAAGTTTATAAGAGGAGGAAGTAGAAACGAAAACTTGAGAAAAAATGTTGTAAAATATTAGAAAAACATCTAATTTTTGTTTTTGTGAATTTGTATTTTTAGAAAGAGCATATTGTAATAAGAAACAATTAAACGTGTTTTAATATGTAATCTTTTTTTATAAAAACTGCAACAAGAAATAAAAATAAAAGAGAAACAAACAAGTCCTTAAATTTTGCTTTCTTCAAATAAAATATAAACTTGTACATTACACTTTAACAAACTTATTTGTCCTTTAACTATAATAAAGCACAAATTATGAAGTAATGGGTATATCTAATGAAATTTATAAACTCAAAGCTTTTTTAATAAAAAAAGAAAATCGATCCTAAATCAGGGCTAATGTTATGCTATATTGGGTTAAATTGGTCTTAGACCGAAGATATTTCAATATATGCATTGGTAATTAATGAATCCCAATTCATAGATCCCATTACTTAGCAAATACCACTTCAGGAAAAAAATTTTAAAAAACCATGTTCAAAACTTTAGATTATTGAACTAAAAAAAACTTTTATCTATAATAAAATTTAATTCATAACCAAGTAAAAGGCTTCTAACCAATAGTATGAATACCGTATTGGACTTAGTACCGGATTGAGTTTTGGTACAGTACTATACCGGTACCGATTAATATCAGATATCGTTTCGGGTAATATTTTAAATTTATAAAATAATCCCTAAACTTTTTAAAAATTACAAAATAGTTCATTATCATATTGTATAGTTGTAGGTTATTTAATTTAGCTTTTTTTATATCTTATCTATTTTAGTTTATATATATCTTATTATATTCTAATTATTTCTCTACATAATAATTATTTATATATCTATATATAATAATTATCTAAATATAATAATTTATTGTAAAATAATGAAAATAATTCAAATTTTTTGTATTTTATCAAAATTTTGAATTATTTTTTTAGAATTGTTATTTTTTCACATTCCATTTCATTTTATATTTAATTAGACATGATCACAACTTTAATTTAATAATTATTAATAAATATAATTAAATTTAAAATATATTTTTAAAAATTATAAATTTCAAATAAATTTGATTTAATAATTAAAAATAAATAAAATAAATATTAGTTTTTAAATAATAATTTTTGAATTATTTATTTTTAAAAATATTTTTATTAATACTTTATTAATAAATATTATATAAAATATTTAAAAATTAAATAACAATAATTTATTAGTAATTAAAATAAAAATATTTTATTTTTAAGTTTTAATTAATTTATAATTATTATTAATAATAAAATATTGATTATTATTTTAAAAACTTTGAAAAAAAGGGAAGAAGAGGTAGGTAAGAGAGAGGAAGAGAGATTTTGAAAAGTTTTGAAAATTTTACAAAAACAGTCACCAAATTTTTAAATTTTTTGTTACCAACGAGTATTTGGCCGATATTTAAAATTGGTATTAAAATTTAAAATTATACACCGATTTTGAATCAGTACGGTACGTACTGATCAATACAGAACAGAATTCATAACGCTGGTTCTAACCAAAATTACGGGAGAGAGACAGATGGAAACAGAGACAGAGGAGAAGGCGATTGATTTTCCAAATTAGGATTCATAGAGTTCCAAACTAGAAAGGTTAAATTAGGTCAGTGTTTATTGAATCTTATTATAAATTAAAATTTATAAGATGAAATGAAATAGGACATTGACAGCTTGGGTGTAATCATTAACTAAAAATAAATGCCTCCCTTTTGATTTCATTGATAGCAATTTTGTTGCTTTTATTTTATTCATGATTCCGCGGTGCCATCTTAATTCATTTTCTCATTCACTTTGGAACTTAGATATTCTCAAATAAAGCTCCATTGATTCTGATTATTAGACTGTAGTGTAGGGTCTTGCATACTTAAATTGTGCTTCAAAATAAGCCAATTTATGAGGTGGCTAAGAAGATTGACCACTCAAGCATCACGGAAGCTCCTTAAACCTTAATCCTCATCTCACTCTCCAAAATCTGAGTTGGAATTAACAAAGTATTTTATGAATATATAGACAGCCTTATGTTCAATGACATATGAGTATGACACGATTTAAAGCAAGACCAGACGATGCTTCCGAATATTTTAGTTGTAAGTTGTAATCATTTTTGGTATATTATTTATTTGTTATAAACTTAAAGTACCATAATTGCAATTTTAACAATCAGAGCGTAGAGTATAGGCATTGATGGCTTTCTGCTGTAAACCTAACAAAAAGTACATACCACTCATCCATGCATGTAAGCTTCTTCTGCTCTCACGTGTCTTTGACCCAGCGCTTGTCACTTTCTATATCATATACTACCTTTTAGTCTAACAAGATTGAAATAAACCAATATAAATATATCCAACCTAAATATGAATAACTATTTTTTCTCTTGAATTTAAAATTAAATTTGCAAAAAAAAAAAACTCGATTAACGCATACCAATTTTTAATAAGAACAAAGAAGACAAATGTGAGAGAGAAAAAGGGTACGCCTGGTTTGGATCCGTTTTAAGTGGAGCGGAAATTCAAGTGGTGTCTGGAGCTAACAGAAACCGTTGGTCGGAGCTGTTTTCGACGGTGAGGGCAGCGTTGGGAGAGGAGTAGGTAGAGGTGGGTCGGTGGTTCTCGACCGCGTTGTTGGTATCTGAGCCTCCCTCAATGGTGGTCAAGATCCGCTTTTGATGTTCACCTCTTCCTTCTCTCTACCTTCTCCCTCTCGCGCCACATTTTCTTCATCTTTTGTTTTGTGGGTTTTGTCCCATACGATCTCGTGACGGCCAAGGTTCGGCATTGAATTGGTTCAGGTTGGTTTTTTTGGTTCATTGTGAGATTTGTTGTGTTCTGTGTTGGAATGGATTAATGGGTTTTAGAAAGCATGATATTTCCTCTAGATCTACTAGCTATAAGCTCGTTGGATGTTTGGGATTTGGGAGGTTGTGACTTGATGATTGTCTGTGTACATGTGTGTTTCTCTTGTCCGGACAATGTCAGGAATCAGGAGGTATTTGGATTATTCTGTGTCTCTTTTCTCTTGATATAATGTGTCGATCCATAAAGTACAAAACTTGGAGCTGTATCCTGTATTTGCATACTTCTTCGTTTGAAGGACAAGACAGTGGCTGAAACAAAGTTGGCTTCTTGTTCATCCCTCTTCCATTTCCGTAGGTTTTTGTTGGTTTCTG
This sequence comes from Erythroxylum divaricatum, assembly GCA_025434745.1. Classification (NCBI taxonomy): domain Eukaryota; kingdom Viridiplantae; phylum Streptophyta; class Magnoliopsida; order Malpighiales; family Erythroxylaceae; genus Erythroxylum; species Erythroxylum divaricatum. Next base: position 9,317,754 of record JANTPM010000246.1, on the reverse strand, counting down.
TATTCATATATATTTATTATCTTGCTGGTAGTTGAACAGTGAAGCGAAGATTGATACGCAGATTGTTAAGATGTCTTTCAAGAGCATTGTGCGAGAATTGAAGGAGATGAAAGATGGAATTGGAAATATATCTAGGAGAGGGGTTGAAGGGAAGCATTGGCGTGGCAGGGCAAAGTCACATATTGCTCCTGATGAAATGCTACCTGATTCAGAACCATTTCAAGAGGGACGGTGGGCAAATCTCCCTCCAGAATTGCTCTTGGATATCATTAGGAGGGTTGAAGAGAGTGAGACCTCGTGGCCTGACCGTGCTGTTGTTGTTTATTGTGCTTCGGTTTGTAAGTCTTGGAGGGAAATCACAAAAGAGATTGTTCAGACTCCAGAGCAATGTGGCCGACTAACTTTTCCAATCTCATTGAAGCAGGTACTTCCATTACTCTGTCCGTCTCAAAGTTTTCTTCTATTGCATTTTCCAGTTTTCTCTTTGCGTAACTATGTAGTTATCATGATTTTTCTTGTTTAACTTGGTTTTGGTACTCAAATGCAGCCTGGGCCACGAGAGTCTCCCATACAATGTTTTATAAAAAGGGATCCTTCAACTTCTACGTACCTGTTATACTATGGTTTGGTGCCTTGTAAGTTTTGGTCCCCTCTTGCTCCTTGATTTTTCTTTCTGTAGATTGCTTTCATGTAGATCTTTTCGTGTCATTGTTTATATTGTTTTACTCTTTCATGGTTTCTGCATATAGGAATGGAAGAATTAGGTTACAAAGATTTGCTTGTGAATGCTTTCCATTTCTTTATTTCTCCTCTCCTTCCGTTCTTAACAACCAGAATCTGGATTTGACTTATCAGCAAAAAATATAGTGGTCAATACAAAATGCCCTTTTTAAGAGGGGAGTAAGGATACAATCTTACCCCAATATAGAACAATACTAATTATTTTAGGCATTTTTCTTTTACTAATTATGACTTATTGGGAACCATTTGATTGCTTGAGATAAATATCTTGGTTACTTAAAAGAAATTTTCTGTAATATCATTATGGATTGACAGCTGACGGAGAGACTGATAAATTGCTCTTAGCGGCAAGGAAGTTCAGAAGGGCGACATGCACAGACTTCATAATATCTTTACTTGCGGATGATTTTTCTCGGGCCAGCAACACTTATGTTGGTAAATTGAGGTAGGTCTTGGTAATCAGAATTGATAATTGATCAAGGACCCCAAAATTTATGCAAAGTTCATGTCAGGTCCAACTTTCTGGGGACCAAGTTCACCATATTTGATACCCAACCTACATATGAAGTGCCAATACGACCAACCAGTCGGAGAAATCGCAGATTCCATCCGAATCAGGTGTCTCCAAGGCTGTCTGCATGTAACTACAATGTAGGCACCATCACCTATGAGCTCAATGTTCTCCGCACCAGAGGACCAAGGAGAATGCATTGCGTAATGCACACTATTCCAGTCTCTTGCATTGAGGAAGTGGGCAGTGCCCCAACAACATCAGATGTGTTTAATGGTCTTTCTTCATCAGGTTCTAAAATGAAGGCACTGGTCCCAGATATCAATTCCACAAGCACCTCAGTGTCACCAGTAACATTCCAGTCTGTGAGAGAGCCGCTAATTCTTAGAAACAAAGCTCCTAGATGGCATGAGCAGCTACAATGCTGGTGCTTGAATTTCAGAGGACGTGTTACGGTTGCTTCTGTCAAAAATTTCCAACTTGCTGCAGCTACTGAGTCTTCAGATGCTGCGCCAACCGTTGATCAAGAACAGGTCATTTTGCAATTTGGCAAGATAGGAAAAGACATCTTCACCATGGATTATCGCTACCCCCTTTCTGCCTTCCAGGCCTTCACAATTTGCTTGAGCAGCTTTGATACCAAACCAGCCTGTGAATGATGGCTGCGGAGTGCCTGGTAAAACAAATTCCAGTTCACAGCAATGCATCTTCCAATTTTGCAGGGGATGTTCACCGTGTTTGAGGTTGATCGTGCATGATCATTACAGCTGATCTTAGCTATGCAATCTTTACTTTATCCAGTGGTGATATTTGAGTTGTTTTGTCGTCATTACATTACCATATTTAGGGTAAACAAGAGTTTAGTGTATTTATGTTCATATCTATACCTATGTCCTACAGTGGAAGGATAGTTTAATTTGCTAGATCCCTTTCAACTGTTAGGGATACTTGCTCAGTTCGAACACACTGCCTTGTATGCTCTAATATTTAAAGATTCGCATGGATTTTCTCTTATAAGGCTGGAGTTTATTCCATGGTTGTCAATAAGTTGTTCCTTGCCCATCTTAATCGGTTTCATTTATTAAGCTTTTAGATGTACATGTGCAAGACGAAGTCTTCCAGAATTCTGTTTCTTGTCTTTGGCTTCATTCGGTATTGTCTGCAGTGGAGTCTAGGTTGATGTAGCTGGTTTATTCACAGCAGCTACGACATTCGGTACATGTGCCTTTACCAAGACCGGAAGTTGGATTACTACGGCATTGTTCTTCAATTTCACTGTCCAACTGGCTACAGTATTACCCGAAAATCAACTTTAGGGTCACATGATTGACCAGGTCAGGGTAGCCGTCTTCGTGATAAATGCATTGCAATCTTTATTCAAACTTTGCCTGCCTTGGAATGCAATGATGTAGTTGAATGAAATGAACTGATTCACAAATGTATCAAAGAAGATATCATTGATTGAAGGACATCTATTGGGAGCTAGATTGGCCTATCACAGATGGACACTACTTACCAATGCAAATTACAACGCAAATTAAAATTTTAAACAAGTCAATTAGATTTTTTTTTGTTTTTCAGGACATGTCGCAATTATAAAGACTATCCTAAAGTAGAGAAGGCTGTAAGGTCTCATCTGGCATGGAACCACAGGTTTAGTCTTCAGAAGTTAAGAGAGATTGGATTTGCAAGAAAAAGGACAGGAACACCAACTTACAACACCTTCAAATGCATAACGTCTTGTACAAATTCTGATGTACATCTGATATTTATAGCACCAATTTTGAGCCATTAATGTTTTCAATCACAATCTGGAACTGGATATGCTAACCATTAGAAATCGCCCTAGCAGAATCATGTTCCTAGCATATCATTTATACTCTAACAAATGTAAACAAAGACAATGCACGGCAACAAATTAATGATTCCAAAGTGCAACTCCGTTATTCTTAGATGGTGCTCACTTTCGGTAAGCATGCTTCACTCTTCTACTTGAGACAGGATAACACAGTTCACAAGTATTGCCTCCTTTCTTCTTTACATTGCAGTGTATCAATCATCTAATAGTGGAGTATGTAATGAACTCTCTTGAAGTGAACTGAAATGGTTGACGAGGAATAGGATATCTGCAATAAAACTTTAAATAAACTAGGGATAGTGATTAGAAATTAATAGTTGAGTAAATCATAACATAATGGAAACTCACGGTCGAGGTCCAAAGACTCTGATCTGGCGAACATGAGTATCCCTTCCATTGAGGTGATTGGATAGTACAGCAATTTGCAACATGAATGCATTAACGAAAGTTTCCCTGCCGAAAACATGGATGTAAATGCAGTTGTTCTGGACCAGGATGGACAAAATATGAAACAGGACATGCATCCTTGTCCTTCTGCCAGCAGCTTACTATTTTCTCATTTTACAGGGAATATATCAAAGTTCAAGCATTTACTTTTTGATGTCAAACACCCGGAAGTAAATTCTCTTATCAACATATGTATCAGTGAACTCAAAAACAATTAAGGTTAAGAAGTTCCATAGTGCTTTCTAAGGATTTTAACCAAATGCTTCCATCTAAGCCGGTTCACTTCTACAAAATAAATAGATGACGTCTAAAATGGGTTAAGTGATAGAAAATTAAAGACCTATTATATATAAAAACATTTCTCATTTTCAGAACGATGTATTATAGCAGTGAATATTGTATATCGCTCAACATGATCGCGAAGGACATAAGAACAACGGCTCAAAGGTTTGAAACATAACAAATAAGTTTACCAGCGAAATGTCTTAGAATCAGACCCTTGAAATATCCCTCCACAAGCTAATATATTACGAATTTGACGAGGCTAAAATTGCATAAGAAGAAAATGGAGATAGAATCGCCTAGTAAGGTCTTTGCTCACCGGGGATCATTTCCGGACAAAGATATGTAAGCCCACCCGGTTGGTTTCACAAGTTCTACAGTCTTGATCTCCTGAAACCAAGTTGAAAAGAAACAGGACGAAACCCAATTTAGAACACAAGCCAAGGAGATAAAATGTTACTAATAAAAGGAAATGAAGTACCTTCAAATTATGAAATCCATCACCAGCCCGAATAGATATCTTACTCGGTGTATAGCTCTCATCAAGCTTGAAATCCACATAAAGCACAACCAACTTCAAGCGAAAAACAAACATGAAAAAGGTCAGAGCTTTGTCACTAGTGACCCCCAACCAACAAAAACCCAATAAACAAATAGATACCCACTTGCAGCTTCAATTTCTTCTGAAATTGAATGTTCACCAAATGAGGCTGAGCACCATCTGATCTAAAACGACACACACAAAAAAAGAAGGAAGAATCAATTAACAAATTACATAGTTGTCGAGAAGAGAGTACAGGTTTGTGTAGTTACTGCCAGTAGGTGTCCAGATTATCGTCTCTGAGAGAAGAAACGTCATTTCCGGGTTTGCAAGAGCTGACGCTCCAGGCAGCTTTTTTCCCCATTTCTCGGAGGTCTTCGTCTACTATTAGATGTTGATTCCCTCCCGTTATTTTACCTTCTTCTTCTCCTTCTGATGACTCTGTCGCCATTTTCCGTCACCTCACTCGCTAAGAATTGCAAACCAAGTCGAGACCTATCTCAAATCAGTTTTCTTAAACCCTAAAACTGAAAGCGAAGATCAATCAACTTGGGAATATTGAATTCATATTGTGCAGAGGTATCTTATCAAACAAATTTGAATTAAAGAGCGCTCTTTGTATTAATCAATTAATTTCGCCTTCGTTCTAAATGTTGAAGGACTACGCCGAATTCCTGGAGCCCAATGATCAATTGGGCATTGCTCTACACAGTGGAGGCCATGAGAAATTGTTACTTAGGAACCAACAGCTCGAGTAGGCCTAAACGAAACTCAGGCTTGGGTCAGACTTCGACCATAATCGAA
>JANTPM010000246.1:9273326-9284967 GCA_025434745.1 Erythroxylum divaricatum | reverse complement strand
AATAATATTAATGAAGGTTAAAATTTTAAAATTTAATTACTTTGTAATTCATATAATTCCTAAACAAAAAGGAACCTGAAATGTAGATGCTAAACAAAGTTTTTCTATTAAAATAAGTGTATATAATAACTACTCGGGCATTTCAGCCATAGAGTGATAAAAGCGTATGTCATAACTCATAAGTGTATAATTCTAATTTCTTAGAAAAGCGTTCCTTAAACAAATGCTTCAATCGGTTTTGTCTCACAAAAAAGACAGATCCTCTGATATATTATATTAAGCCAAATGAATAACCCGAATACGTTAGTTATTATTGTGGACAGGACGGAGCCATGTTACAGGGGAGAGGGGTCATAGCCTCCTTTTTTAAATATTTTTTTTTAAAAATATTTATATAATTAAAAATTTTAAAACTATAAATATAAGTATCCCTTAAAATTACAAATATAATTATATTATTTTTTTGCATTTAAATGTTGGCTCCCGGCCTCCTCTTAAAATTGATTCTGACTCCGTCTTGATTGTGGATATTTTATTTTGCGATGTAAATTTATTCCTGTGAAATAATGATTCAAATAGAGATGATAAGGAAGAAAAGGAAGACGACAATAACCAAAGAGACTCATGGATGCCAAATGCCAAAGCCATTGTGATATCTCTATTAGATTGTGTGGTGAGAGTTGCTACATTTGTCTATCAGATTGTCAAAATCTCTGTTGTTTCTTTCTTGTCATATAGCATAAAATGATATTCTCATTTTGCTTTTATATCTTTCTCTGATACGAGACTTATAAAGTTTCGACAAATAAAATGAAATATTTTAAGAAAAAATCTGCTGATATTTCCCTTCTTGTAAGGTGATCATGGTAGCAGACACTCCATCTTCTTGGATATACTCGGCGCTTTTAACTGATGGATTCAGCTTCTGATCAATCTTCCTGTTGTCCAAAACCAAAGCCTTGAGAAGTCTTGAAGGGTTTACAGTGCAAGTGCGAACCACCATTGTTGTGATCAGATGTTTTCAACTTGAACATGGCATGTGAAACTGGGATTTGAGAGTGTCGGATAAATAGTCGTTTGATTTATATTATTTAATCTGCGGATATCATTAACTGTTTATTATAAATGTTTGATAAAATTAATTGAAATAGTGAAGATTGTTTTACTAGACTAGGTTTCGTAACTTTTCCTTGGTTCTTAGAATTTGCCTCCTTAAAAGTTAGAGTGCCTGTTGATTTATATTTCTTTTTATGGAGGCTCCACCAAAAATCAGCTTCTTAGATTTCCTTGGTTAGAAGCTGACTTACCCATGTCATCCTTGATATTCATAACCTAGTTCAGGTTACTTCTTTGGAGAAGTTTGCTATGTAAATATTTTGTGTTACTGTCTTCGTCCTTTAACTAAGAAGTTCTTGATTTTTTTTTTTTGGATTGAAAATTGATGGTTTTTCGAAGTATAGTTCCATCTTGTGCTTTCGAAGACTTTGGATGAAGTGGATCGATGAAAGGCTAAGCCTTTGTTTGGATGGAGGGAAACCAAGAGAAGAGAAAGGAAAAGAAATTGTATTTCTCTTCCTTTTCATTGTTTGGACAAGAATAAGAGAGAGAATTGAGAGGAATGGAAGGAAAATTTGGGCCATTTTTATTCTTATCTTGCAATTTCCCTCCCTTTCCCACCAATTTGGTGGGAAAGGGAGTGAAATGCAAGATTTCCTTTCCTTTCCTTTCCCTTGTGTAACTAAGCATCCAAACAAAGGCTTAGTGCTACTGTTGTTTTTATAGACCTTAAGCATAATAAGTGAAAGAAGAGAAGAGAAAGAAAAGATTTTATCATAGAACATCATAATTTTATTAAATAGAAACTTGTCAATTTGTACAGTTTTTCTCTAACTCAAATTTAAAAATAAGATAACATCTAATCTAAATCAGCATAAAATAAAATCTAATTTATTTGATAGCTATTACAATAATATCTCTAAACCGATTCCTAAAATCAAACTCTAAATATCATAATCAAATTTATACCTAATCTTTAATCAATTATTTCGTAGGAATCTGCAAGTCTAAGGGATTTTCCAACAAACTCCTCCTTGCCTTAGGAGTTGTAGAGCTTTAATGTCAAAATAATTCATTATGTTGATGTGTTGCTTTTGCCTCTTTATTTTGTGATTTGTTTTATTGTAATGTGTGCATTGTGGATATGAATCATCATTGTTTTTGTTTTTGTTATTGTCGATCTTGTTGAAATCTTGTTTTTGTCTCATTCTGAATTTTTTTTCTTTTCTTTGTGCATCTTGATTTGAGTTATTGTAGAATTTATTGGCAATGTCCGGAACGTCGTAGTCTCCATTGCTTGAAGCTGGTTGTAATTCTTGTTGTAATTCTGGGTTGTAAATCAGGTTTGTGTTTTTGTTTCACTCATCTCACAGGTCCCTTAAGACAAATGCTCTGATACCATGTTGTTTTTATAGAGCTGAAGCATAATAAGTGGAAGAAGAGAAGAGAAAGCAAATGTTTTATCATAGAACACCATAATTTTATTGAATAGAAACTTGTCAATTTATACAGTTTTTCTCTAACTCAAATTCAAAAATAAGATAACATCTAATCTAAATCAGCATAAAATAAAATATAATTTATTTGATAACTATCACAATAATATCTCTAAACCGATTTCAAAAATCAAACTCTAAGTATTATAATCAAATTTATCTAAGATCTAATCTTTAATCAATTATTTCGTAGGAATCTGCAAACCTAAGGGATTTTCCATCAGCTACTAACTATTTTAGTCTTCTCTATCGTGTTAACAAATTCTCATTGCTCTCCTTTAAACGATTTGAAAATTTAGTGAATGAATTATAGGAATGGGAAAAACATACCCCTGATTTCCTCTTATTTGAACTGTCACTCTCGGCTCTGGTTTGCATCTGCTCCAAGAAAATCATGGTTTTGCCTATCACCTCTTCTCCCGTGTTTGCTGCCTCTACAGCTCCTATCTGGTAACTAGATGTCCTTGATAAGCCACGATCACTCTCAAGAGAATGTAGCGCTCCTTCAGTTTGCATCAACTCCATTTCTTTAGCAAACAAATCCGTGGCAGCTAATGACAAATTGGCATAATTCAACACGTCCCCATTGCCACACGTTTCATGCTTTTTCTTCCAATCAACAGTACCTCCAACGACTGAAGTGTGATCAAAGATACCTCCAAACTGAGGCAGTAAGCTTGATTCAGAGGAGTTGTTTTGGTTCAAGTAGCCATGCTGTTGCTGGTACAGCCACTTGAGCCTCGCTTGGTATATCTCTTGCACCGTCGCGTCCATACAAAAGGCGTGTTTTTGAGACATCATTAGTTCAAGGGATGCAATCGAATGTCCTAAATGACTATACCCTTAAACATATCAACATCTCAATCCTCCAATTTTGCTAGTGTGAGATATACATTATATGCTAGCAAAGTAACAGTTGGTATGTAACCTTCTGTGATCGAAAGTACTGTAGGGTAGTGATAGGAGCAGATGAGTCTATCTTAGTCTGAAATAAATGCAAAGATGGCTACGGATACATGGTCTACATAGAGATATGAGAGAAAAAGCATATAGTAGAGAAACAAGAGAACCGAGTAATTCACAAAGGAATGTAGACCATAAACAATAAGAGTGGGCAATGGTCCCCAGCGACATAGAGTGGCATGTGGGAATGTCCGTACGAACAGGAAATGGAGAAGGTTGAACGGGGTTCCGTTGGGATTATAGCCTTTCATGTTCGGTGGAGATACTTTGTTAGGTATTGCAGTTGCTAAAAGACCAAACCTTTGATCAACCAAGCCACTCCAATAATTAATTAACTAAAACCAAATTACATTATCCCCAACCCCAAATGCATGTGGAAGTCTGCCTGGCTGTTGTCTTCTTTCTTCTTCTTAAACATGGTAGATGGTTGCGATAAGTTATGGTAGACTTTTCGTGTAAAAGGCTTGGTTTTGAATCCTTTAAATGGCTAAGCAAAAGGGTAATATACTGTCACATTTCTTCCCTTTCAAGTTGTACCAGAAAGATTGCATTTCAGTGTACATTTGTAGTGTATAATAATATGTTAACTACATATTTTAAATAAATTATTTGGCGAATTTATAAAATTAAATTAAATAATATGATCGATAGTTAAAGATAGTTGAAGAGTCTTTATGAAAGTTTAGAATTGATATTGTACACATTTGGAATGTCTCTTTATACTAATTGCAGGCCTCTTAACTAACGCAAAGGCCTTTCCTGGCTGGCCTTAAAGTTTAAAATGCATATGCATTTACATCGATCAACATGCGAACATCAAATGAACCATCTTTAGTGATCCTGTCCTGAAATGCATAACGTTGGTAGCTGCTGATGTACATTTCCTATGTGCAGCAGCTAAGTTCTAAATGTTCGGAAGTATTAGGAACTTGATCATATTTATACCTAACTGGGCTATGAATCTCACTCTTTCAACAATTTATCACATGATTCATCTTCTCTTAAAAACAGGAAAAGACGTATAACCTATAGAATTATAGAGGACAGGCGGAGGTGAGGCGTGATTTGCAGAGCATATCTTTGTTTCAATGAGAAACGTACATGCACGGATAAGGTTAGAGAAGGGTTATGGGGTGACCCACCGACAATGTGTGCCAAACTAGGACAGCTGAGAACAGTCACACCAACCTTGTTACCCATCTCAGCAAACCCAACTCTCACGCTGCAAATCACAACCTGCCTCTTAAGATAACATTTACTATGTAGAACCAATACACAGTATCGCATGCTATATAGGAGATAATGTCAGCCATGCCCCATCCACAATACCTGTATATTTTTGTACGCCACATTCTTACTATTAATGTTATATTTTGTATCTTTTGTTTAGGGAAATCTTCAAATAACTTGACAATTCAATAAATAACCTGGTAAAAACCAAGGAGTTGGCATATTCTATGATCTCCTTAAGAGTTTCACAAAACTATGGGCAGAAAAAGAACATTTAGTACCGCCTTCCAACTCAACTTGGTGGCATCCAAAGTCACTTGAAAAAAACTTTATATTAAGAGACAAGATCATATCACCTTGACATAGAGGGATATAGTGCCGAGGTCTTAGGCCCCAATGTACTGTGAAGATATATATATTATTATGAGAACAGTAAAAAACTAAGGAGTTGATGCATCTTATGAATGATGGGTATAAGGATAAGTGATAGGGTGGTGGGGGACCAAGAGTTGGGCAGTGTTGGAGCCCTTGAATAACCTCACCAGCTTCATATGCTGTGTCTCTACTGGACCATTAGAAGTTCTCTTCATTTTGTACATGCCTAAAGCTTCAACCACATAATTAGCTAACTGTCAACCAGATGATTTGACTATGGGAGATAAGGGTAGAGGTAAAAAAAAGTACTTGTTAGAGAGAAGATATAAAACTTTTCAAACAATAAGAGAAACCGCAAAAAATAAAAATTTCTTAAGAACAATATTTATTCTTTTGTCCTAAATTCGTTTATAACAAAGTTTAATCATTAACGCGGGTCAAGCCTAGCTCTTTGGCATCTTCAATGATAATGTTTGATTTACATGTATCTTAACAATGCAATATTTTTAGATAAGATTACAATTCAATCTTTGTAAATAAGCTTAGATTAAACTAGATCATAATATTAGCTGTAATGTTTTATGTAAATCTCTTTTTTATTTTGTTTTTACTTGTATATAAAAGCTCAAAAGCCTTTCTCAAATGCAAAACTAAAGCAATATCACATCTTCATATACATTACTTACAACTCTTTTTATGATATCAAAGCCAACACTTAGTCTCTCCTAATTTTTTTTGGCAACCCATCTTACACTAGTTTAACCATTTACAAACTCAGCACACCTACAACTCTCCACAAAAACATACTTCAACACATACCAACTTGAACTTCCCAAAACTTCGATCAATTACACATCTTCACAGCAACATACACACACACACGCACACACAATCTACCCTAAATCATCCACACAATCTGCTCAATTACAAACTCAACTACACGCCACTACAGAATCACACATTCACACATATTTGTCCACACCTCAATACACCAATCCAAGACCTCTCCACACATGACCACGACTAATCACACAACTTCAATTCTACTCATCAATTAATTGACAAATTTTCTTACCACACTTCTCAACATAACAAATTACCTTGTCTAGTGAAATCATGTTCAAGTTGTTCTCACAACCTTTGGCTACGTTGACATACTTTCTTCTTCCCAACAGCACATCCTAATGTCGATACCATATCTCCAAAATTTGTTAAATGGCAGACATATGACCACCTAATCTACTACTATCTCACCACGTTTCTCTCCAACTCCACTGCTCTTCTGGCTCTCGGGTGTCATACTGTTCATGATCTTTGGCCAGTCTTTGAATGACATTTTCTCTAGCAATCCTCGTCCCAACAATTGCTCCTTCATCGCAAGCTTCACACGCTCAAGCAAGGTGCATCCTTTGTCTCTGATTTTTTGAACACTATCTCCACCGTCGAGGAACTCGTGGCTATCAGCGACCACACCTCTGATGACGATCTCATTCTACTTACTTTGAATGGTCTTCCCACGAAGTATGAATCTTTTGTCACAGCAATAAAGCATCACGACTCTCTCCTCACATTTTTGGATCTTCGTGTTCACCTTCTCATCAACGAGCAACGTCTTCTATCCTATCATTCCTCAAACTCCACTTATGCAATTATTCTGGTGGCTCACTCTAGTGGCAACTCGAGATGTTCCTCACGTCTCCCTTGGAATTGCAACTCCTTTGGTGGCAGCTCACAGTCTGACAGCAGGCACAACTCTTGGAGGCACAACTCTACATCATTCTACAAACACACAACCACCCAATAACCCACCCCAACACACCTAACCCAATACTTATAAGGCTAATTGTAAGGCCTATCAATCACCACAACACAACCAGCCAACACTAAATTTTAATAAACTACCCACCCAATGCCATAAATATTGGAAGTGAGGTTACATTAAGGCCTATTGTCGTTTTCAATATTCCAAGTTTCCGAATAACCCTTCTAGGCTCTCTCCTTATTTTACTTCCCTTAACTCTGCCTTTTCAACTATGAGCATTAATGACCCTAATGATACCCTATGTTTTCACTCCAATGATAATGTTGAATGGTTACCCGCAATCCTAACCCTAGGCAGGTTAATAGGGCCCCTCTCAATTTTATTCCTACGGTTTCATAATTTCATTTATTTCAATAATTGTCAGAGAGAAGTGGAATATACAAAGTTTTTGACATCTCACTTGCTGTGTAGCACTCACAATCTCTTTTCAGCATTTTTGGCTTCTCTTGCTGTGAAGCCCACTCTCAATCTCTTCAACATTCTGCCAATCTCATTTAATGTTTTTTTGAAAAAAAAAACTCATTTAATGTTAACGGATCCTTCTGACTATTTTTCAACTTCTGTGTTGAAAGTTAACGTTAACTTTCAAATTACCGTTAACTTCTTGTACTCTTTTGAAGTATTTGGGTGTATTTCTTATACTCAATTTGTTTATTTTTATCAACATATGAATCTAAAATTTTCAACTCAAAAATTAGCAGCAAAAGATTTTTATAGTTTTGGCTTTTGAGTTCTGAGTGATAATTTAAAAGTAAGTATTTGACTTTTTTAAAATATATTTTCAGCTTACTAAATATTTGAATATTTGAGTGATAATTTATTGAAAAACTTGTGGTTCATCTACTTACAACAATTTTTTAGTGCAATAAATCTCTAAATTTATTATATATAAAATTGAAGTTTATTTAATTTACATTTTAACACTTAGGTTCTTAAATAAATTACAATAAAAGAATAACTCACTTCAAAAATATATAATTAAATAAATTAGTTGTTTACTTTGTTATTTTAGTTATTGTGTTCTAAAAAAGTATTATTTATTATAATAATATTATTTAAGTGTTACAAATTTTATTTTATTTTATTTATGTTTATTTAAACAAACATAATATTAAATTTACTAAAAATTTTAATAAAATATAATAAAATTATTTGAGTACATGAACTTATAAATTGAGTCATTTATGTATGTATATTAAAATTTAATAATAAGAATATGTTTACATATTTACATATTGTCGATTTATTAAGATTGTTGTTTTACCATCCCAAGGCCTATAAAATATAAGGAACGACCCTAGTTACCTGACATTAGTGCTACTGCTCATATAACACCTAACCCTCATCTTGTGGATTCTGTAACTCCATATGATAACTCCAACCAAGTTGCTGTCAGTAATGGTAACACTCTTCCTATTTCCTCTACCAGTATTATTACATTTGCCACACAAATTCATGTCTCATTGAATTTAATTCCTTTGGTTATGTTACGAAAGATCTTCAAACCAATATACCGCTCTTTGAGTGTTCCATATGTAATAATCTCTATCCTATGAAGAATCCACTGCATTTCCAAAATCTTGCCGCTTACACAGCTACTCCGGCTTCTCTCAATCTTTGGTCATCCGTGTACGTTTAACACTTTCTAAGTTATTTAGGTCTTTAAATATTAGTTCAAATGTGATTGTACTTCTTGTTGTTTAGGAAAAAGTGTTCATCTTCCCATTTTACATTCTTCTCATCTTTCCACCACCCCTTTACAACTTATTTATTGTGATATTTGGTATCCTTCCCCATCTTATTGATTTTTTGGTTATTGTTATTTTATTATTTTCATCAATGATTTTATTACATCTGGATTTTTCCCCTTGTTCACAAATCTCATGCTTTGCATATTTTTCAAACTTTCAAAACTACAATTGAAAAATTATTCTCCACTCATATCAAGCAATTTCAATATGATAAAGTATTGAATTGATCAAAGACGCCTTTGCCCAATTTCTTACCACAAATGGCATTAGTCACCGCATTTATTTTCCTTACACTCCTTAACAAAACGACCTTGCTGAATGCAAAATTTGTCACATTATTGAAACAAGTCTAACCCTTCTTCTTCATGCTTCTCTCCCTACCCTTCTTCTTCATGCCTCTCTCCCTAAAGCCTTTTGGTTTGAAGCTTTCTCTACTATTATCTACCTTGCCAATCTCTTACCTACTATAATCCTCAATAACAACTCCCCTCATAAATTACTATTCACTACCGACCAAATATTTTTAATTTACTAGTCACCGCATTTATTTTCCCAACACTCCTCAACAAAACGGCCTTGTTAAATGCAAAATTTGTCCATTATTGAAACAAGTCTAACCTTTCTTCTTCCTGCCTCTCTCTTTAAAGCCTTTTGGTTTGAAGCTTTCTCTACTATTGTCTACCTTGTAAATCTTTTACCTAATCTAATCCTTAATAACAACTCCCCTTATAAATTACTATTCACTACCCACCAAATATTTCTAATTTACGAGTTTTTAGATGCATCTGCTTTCTCTTTCTTGGTTCCACTCGCTCTGACAAACTTACACCCAAATTCACTCCATGCATCTTCCTTAGATATTGTTCTCAGTATAAAGGCTAGCACTGTTTTGATCCTCAAACATCTAAACTTTATATTTCTCACCAGGTTCGTTTTCTTCATAGTGATTTTTTTATGCTCACTCTCCATTAACATCATCTGCATCCTGACCCACTATTCTCTAATTACGTCACTTACCTTTCACTCCACCCTTCCATCTCCTTTATCGCTACCCTCTGTACCCCCTCCACTACCTCACTAAACACAATCTTCCCACTAATGGTCACACGGACTCATGATCAAACTCATACTCCTTGATCATTTTCTGAATACATCACCTACTTCATGCTTACCAAATCTTCTCTTGACCCTACATTCTTTACCCATGCAAATAAATTCCTCACTGGCATCAAGCTATGCTTGATGAGTTCATTGCTCTCTATCACAATGATACTTAGACTCTTGTTCCTCCTCCACCAAATGCTAACCTTGTTGGTTGTAAATGGGTAAACAAAATCCTGATGGCACTATTCATCGCTATAAAGTTAGTTTAGTTGTCAAAGATTTTTACCAAGCTATTGATATAGACTGCACTGACACCTTTAGCTCTGTTGTTAAACCCACCACCGTTTGTCTCATCCTTACCATTGCTTTTTTAAAAATTGGTCAATCTGTCAACTTAATGTTAATAACACCTTCCTTTATATTCATCTTTATAAACAAGTCTTTATGTCCCAACTACCTAGTTTTCAAGATCCTTACTATCCTAATCATGTATTTCATCTTCATAAATCCTTGTATGGTTTCAAGCAAACTCCCAAAGTTTGGTTTCAAAGTCTAAGTCAGAAACTTCTTCACCTAGCTTTACTTCCTCCAAATTTTACCGTTCTCTCTTTACTAATACCACCACATCTCATATCACATTCATCTTAGTTTATGTGGATGATATTTAGGTTATTGACTAGTCTCCATCCTTCATTTCCACCCTTATCCAAAATCCTCATAGTACTTTCTCCATTAAAGACTTAGGCTCGCTATATCATTTTCTTGGTCTTGATGTTGGTTTATGCCCTACAGTCAATCGCTTTGGTTGTAGTTTAGTGACAAATTATTTTAAAAGGCATTCTTTATCTTGTACATGTTTAGATGTATATTGTTGGGCACCGCTTTCCGGAGCCCAACTTTGGAACATGAACATGAGCTTACTCCTATGGAAATTCCTTGAACATCAAGGATTCATCTTCTTGCTCTGATACCACACATGTTGGGCATCGATTCCGGAACCCAACCTCTTGCGAATATCATAATACTTGAGGGTATGATCCTGATCAGAAACGTGAGCTTAATCCTATGGAGATTCCTTAGACATCACCCATTTATCATCTTGCTCCAATGCCACAATTTTTGGACGTCGTTATCGAGACTCAACTCTTAATCGGATATCATATAACTTGAGCGTATTATCCTTAAGATTATCACAAAAAACTCTAATTAAGCATCATCCCACCAGGGTAGCGTACCACGATATACAAACATCAAAACAAACTTATTACCTTAATGTTGGATCCTATCTCTGGATGTGGAATTCAACTCTTGCTGAAGGATCATAAGAATCTCATATCTTTACTGTGTCATACTTGTTAATAGATTACATACAAATAATCATGATTATTACATTTCAATACCCTCAAACCAAAAGGGGTTTACGAGCTATAATAGCTCTTCAAGTCACCTTACATTATAGTCCAAAAACACAAAAAAACACAAAATAAGCAAATTCGGAGTGAGGCTTGACTCTCTACCACTCCATCTCTTGCTTATAACCTGGAGGTAGGAACAAGAAGGGGTGAGCTTAAAAGCTCGTGGTTAAAAAGTTCATAATGAAACATAAGCAAAATCTTTGAAATGTGTCACTTGTCATAGAAAATTCATAACGAGTAATAAACAGAACCGTTCAAAAAGTTCATTCTTATAGAAAACTTTTATTGAGTCATAAAACACGTGATTCTTAAAATTTTTGTCATGAAGTCAAAGTCAAACAACACAATTCATGCATTTTTCAACTTGTTTGCAATTCATAAACACATATTTCTTAAGCTTTTAGCCAAAAATTCGCAATTGCAAAACAT
>JANTPM010000246.1:9246616-9256648 GCA_025434745.1 Erythroxylum divaricatum | reverse complement strand
ATAATGATATCACTTATAATTAAAAAGAAACATTAATTAACTAAAGTTTTCATTAATATAATTATTTCATATTTGTCTAATAATTTTATCTTGCTTTTGGTATATACTTAGAAATTGTGATGAAATGATGTTAAAATCAATTTGAAAATTTACATCTTCATTTGCACTTTTTATAATAAGCTCTTTATTTTCAGTATAACCATTAAATAATTACACAAGTAACAATAATATGTTTTTGCTTATGATATGTACAAAGGTATAAAAAGCCTTAATTTTCAAAAACTAAAACATCTTTCAATAATATATTTTAATAAAAATTACATATAGTTGAATAACTCATTTCAACTTTAATCTTCCTCTTTTCTTATAATCTTGTAAATGATATCTTTCGTATCGATCTTGTGAAAGAAATTTATGTATATTAGTGTAGTCTAAATTAATCAAATAAAATTTAAAAGTAATCGTAATTACTTCATTTATTAAAAGTAATGTCATTGTAAACTAACTCTAAAAAATTAAATAATTATTTATAATTCCTCCCTATCCAACTATCACCGTATGAAGCACATATCAAATTAGTAACAACACACAATATTTTAGGTTAGATCAATTCTTTTACTCTTATGTTCGGCTAGAATATATGCATTAATATGTGTGTTGTTTAGTGCTCCTATATAATCCTACAAAATAAAATTATAATATTTTTATTAACTCCAATACAAAGTTGTAATAAAGATAATAATAAATTACATAAATATACGAGAAAATATGAAACATATTCTTGTTTATGTTAAATTTTAGGAGGTGTATTAGTAAGTGATAGAATAGGAATAACTATTTTTGTAAAACGATTAATTGCATATAAAAATTTGTTAAAATACTCTAAAATTATTCGAGATGAATGTTGAAAATATTTGTATCAATTCTAATTGTCTCATTATGCATGTCACATAAAAAAGCAGTTTTTCCAAAATTAAATTATTAGTTGGATTTAAGGTTTTTAAACTTTTCAACTCATCACATAAGTTCATAATGATTCTTTACTCATACTTAAGTTCTCATAAATCCTTGTAGAATTCCTATTAAGATGTTCTAATATCTAATCATGACTAGATAGAATAGAAGTTTTATATGGTTGCTTGTGAAAATGTAAATATTTGTACTCTTCTCTAATTAGAGAAATCAAAATTTTCTTTTGTTGAATATCAAAGAGTAAAAGACTAAATATAAATGAGGGAAGATAAAGTGCATTTTGCAAAAGGTATCTGACAAAGCAACAACATAAATACTTATAAAAAAGGCAACAAAATAAATGTTATGAG
Organism: Erythroxylum divaricatum; assembly: GCA_025434745.1. NCBI lineage: Eukaryota > Viridiplantae > Streptophyta > Magnoliopsida > Malpighiales > Erythroxylaceae > Erythroxylum > Erythroxylum divaricatum. The sequence continues at coordinate 9,255,326 of JANTPM010000246.1, read as the reverse complement.
GGGGAATAATTTTATTTGATGCAACAAGAGAGTGGCCTTACGTAGTCATACAAATAAATAAACTTAATAACATGTTCTTCTTCTTAACAATTGACCCATTAACTCTACCATGTAGACTGGTAGGCGTCGAAACTATCAATAATAATCCTACTTTCTTAAACAAATAATTTGTAATAGCAGCAAGTAAGGTCGATTCCACAGAGATTGGGATGGAATTTTAATTCTTTCTTAACAAGTAACCAAAAGTAATGAAGGGGGTTTATATTGTAGAAAATTAATTCAGCGAAAAAGATGAAGACAACGACTAAAGTAAAGGGAAGAAATCAATATTGAAGGATCTTAGCGAAAGGTATAATGTCCCATCTCAATTCATCATTCAATCATAGATGCAAAAGTACAATCTAAAATTTACCAACAAACCGGTTAAAGTTATCGAAGACGCTTCGGACAACCAATCTTTCCTTAAGTTTTAAGCCAATTAAGAGATGCTCGTTAATCAGCCCTAACCAATGAATAACCACAAGAGACGCTCCTACGATTTAACTCACTGACTGCATTACGAATTAGAAAGACCCGATTCTAACTAACCAACACAAGACGATTTATCAATTTAAGTTAGATTATATTATTTCTTAAAATGAGGAAATCACCTGATCACACCTATTCACTCTAATGTGCCACTGATTACAAATCAAAAGATAATTACGGATCCATTGAACTTATATGACGATATGCAATTCTCAAATTAACAACGGTACCAAGCTGCATAAACATAAGAATCGTATAAATTGTGAGCTCACAGACATAATATAAATGCTGGAAATTAAAGAATGAAGAAACTCAATTAGATCTCACAAATGATTGAATTGTTGAATTGTTGAACCAAAACTCCATCTCTTCTTAAAATCAACATTTTGACGTAAATTTAGTTTAGTAAATTTACTAAAAATAGTTCTTTTAATTCTTCTTCAACAATAACAACCAAAAGGAAGAACGATCTGTAAATTTTCACTCATAATTTATTAAACAAATCATCAATATGAAAGCTTGAGCTCCATATGTGAATTCTGAGAGCCTGCGAATGAAATTAGTCTACAGCCTCGAAAGGGTCAAATATTCCAATCTCGTCGTCCCAAGATAATAAGAAATGGGGAGCTTTCCCTACCCATCGGAGTTGTTTGGAAGAAGTAACTTGTAAACTGCATTGTAAAGTTTGTAAACAGTGCAAATATAGGGGGGAAAATGAAAATGAAAATGAAAATTCAATTGATTATAATTGTAATTATAATGTGCATTTTACCCATGTGTTTAATATTGTATCGAGAGTGAATCGTGTAGAAGTCAAAGGAAATTTTTCTATATTAATTTATACTAAGTTATTAAATTTGATTTATTATTTTTAATTATCGAATAATAAATATTAGTGTACTCTTTCTATTTTAATAAATATTTCATTTTATTTATTTTATATTTAATTTATTATATATTAATTTTATAACGGTTTGATACAATCGGTCTTTTTCTTTAATGGGTTCAACGTTGGCTCCGGTTTTTTAAAGATCTATAAATTCCGATGGTTTTGATTGCCACGACGAATGTGAAACGATGAGCATGGCGAACGGTCCTGGCGCGTCCTCCCACGAATGCCGGATTCGCGTGGATGGGAGAAGTTTACCTGGCATGGTTCACAGGGTCCCTGAACAGTTTCGGCAGAAAGAATCATGCAATGGCTGCTTTGATCCTATGGTTGTTTCTATAGGTCCTTATCATCATGGAAAGAGCGAGCTTCAGGAGGTGGAGAACCTCAAGGATGCTATGGTGTTTCATTTCATCGAAGCTTGTCAAAGGGAGTTTTCTTGTCAAAGTTATGACATTTGCACCGCGGTGGAACGAATCTCTGGTTATGCAAGACGATGCTATCCTGATGAGGAGAGAGTGTCGAGGTTCGACGAGAGTCAATTCACCAGACTGATGCTTGTTGACGGCTGTTTCGTTCTCCAGTTCATCGACAACTTCCTGAACAAAGAAGAGCACATGATCAGAAGCGACGTTGCAGTTTTTGTTAGAAGGGACTTGATGTTGCTAGAGAACCAACTTCCTTATCTATTGCTAGAGACGCTAATGAGATTGAGGTTCAAGGGAAATCGTGGAGACGAGTTAATTTACAACTTCTTCAGCAGCTTTCGTGGTGATTTGTCTTCACAAACTACCTGCATACAAGCTACTTTCAATTTTTTTGATAAATGTTGTTCAATATTCAAAGACCCATCGACTGTATGCCAAGAACCCAATAATAGCGATCAAGCACTTCATCTTCTTGATATTTTCCTGAGAAGATACATCAACACAAGAGATACGGGGAGAACATATTTCCAAGGAAGACAAGGCCGTGATTCGTATTCATATCCAGCAGCCAAGAAGCTTGAGGCATTGGGGATTCACTTCAGGCCAAGCGCAGGTGAACATTTCACAGACATCAATTTCAGATCAACACTTGCTGCTGGATGGCTCTTCCTTCCCCAAATCATGATAGATGACACGACCAAGTCCATGCTTTTAAATTTAGTGGCTTATGAAGCTAGCCGTGATGCACCAGATGATCCTTGTGGTCTGACTTCTTATATATGCTTCATGGATTCCTTGATCGATCAAGCTGAAGATGTGAAGGTGTTAAGATCAAAGGGTATAGTCTTCAATCTCCTTGACAGTGACCAACAGGCTGCAAAACTTTTCAATGACATAGCCCAGGATCTGGTACCTAACCTCTATGCTTTTTGTGTCACTAGACAACGCATTGATTCATATTCCAGGAGCAGGAGCAGGATCAGGATCAGGACTTGGATGGCTGAGTGGATTCATAATCATTTTAGAAGCCCCCGGAAGTTAATTGCATTTCTTACAGTAAGTGCTACTATTGTCATGGCATTCCTGCAAACATTTTTTACTGTTAAAGGCTATTATTCAGGAAAAGGCAGGTAAGACCGTGCTTCCTTTTGCCGTTCCTTCTAGCAACTCGCGAACTTTCTGGTCTAGTTGTTGAGGTTCGTATTATATATGTATGTCTGTGTGAGTTTGTCCGATTCTGCATTCGCCTTTTGATTTCTGCCATGTTTCTTATTTTCCGTGCCTTTTTGGTCGTCAATGATATTTTAATTGGATCTTGTTGCCTGTTGACTTCGTGTGTCCTGCCTCCTAATTTTGCTAACAACTCCTAAAGAAGCATTAATATTCTGTACAGGATAGGTAATGGATTGGACCACATCTATAAGATTTGAGTTTGAGCCTGACTAATTTTTAAACTTAAAATTGAGTCAAAGTAAATTGACTCAGACCGTTAATTTGTAATTGAGAATAATTTGTTGATAAGATTTGCAAAAATTTATCAAGGTAAAGATCTAATTTGAAATTAATTATAATCAAACTTGACTTATGTGATTGATTTTCTAACTACTTTTGGTTGAATTTGAAAAACTAGTTAGGGTCCAACTTTATATCCAAGCTCAATCATGATCCAAGTGAGAAAATTAGAAGAAATGCTAACTCTATTAACACTTCTTAAACTATCCAAATGTCAACTACATGATCTTGAAATTTGGATTGAATGCCATTTGATCATATCTAAAGTACTTTCATATGAAATAGTAATTAATACTTTTCATAAAAATATACATAAAAATTAATTAAATGTAAATTCTAAAAAATATCAAATATAAAAGTTTCAATCCTTCTTCATCAATAAATGTTAAAAACAAATATAAACAATTTTATCATTAAATTGAAATTTAAAGATCGTTTTATCAATAATATAATATAACTCATTTGGAATATTATTATTAGAGTGATCACATGGTCTACCCTTCAAGTCTAACTTGTGAATATGAAATCAATCTTTGGACTACATCTACTTCCTAAGATTCTTTTTTATTTTTTAGGAATCTTTTTTATTGTTTGCTTTTTGAAAGTTGCTTTTTTAAAGGTGTATAATGATTGTACTTAAAAGACATCTTCTTTTTTAAAGTCCATTGCTAATATAACTATGCAGGAAATTAAAAATAGAACACTTGAAGTAAATCCAGTTATGACAAAGCATAAGACTTTATGAACTCCTTGTCTGAAACAAGTTATGACAAAACGCAAGACTTTGTGACCCATTTACTTGTCCTTTCTGAGTTTGAATGTAATTCGGGTTTCGCCAAGTTCAAAACCAGGCCATTCCGCCAAGTGCTCGCAAATGGCGTATGAATAGAAACCCGAGGAGCCAGGAAGTAAGATAAATCTGCAAAACAGTAGATATCACTTGCACAATAAATGCATGATGTACAGGTAGAAATATAAATTTCTAAGAAGGACCTCTTATCTACGTTCAGGGGAATGTACGTGCCCTCCAAGGAGGAATCGCACATTCTTTTGAATGAAAGTTCAATCTGCTCCTCGTTTTCCACAATAATCTTAAGACTAGTTCCCGAGATCCTGCATCACATTATGTTAGGAAAATTCCAAAATATAATTGATTTATTTTTAAAGCATTTTAAGGAATTCAATATGAATTTCCGTACCAATATCACTATGCAGTAAGAAGTACAAGGAAAAAGAACAAGGAATTCTTTGTATCAACACAAAGGCTTAGGTAACAAACTTGATATAAATAACTCTTTCAAATAGAACATAGCGATATCCTCAAATGTGTAAGAGACCACTCTACTGGCTCATCAACAAGTTCATCAGCCCACAATAACACAGGCCCATTAGCTAAGGAATAACATACACATTCTAGAAGAAATCTCATCTCTGTGCCTTTGTTATTTCTGTTATAACCGTATGGATTCTTTACAGCTGTAGTAGTTGTCATTACACTTGTATATATAAACTCTCCCTCGACAATGTTGTAAGAGTGAGAAATAAGAAATACAATATACATTCTAAATTTTCATGGTATCAGAGCCTCAAAGACAAACGTCTCTGGTTACTTCTCCTTCTTCTTCTACTGTTACTGCTGATTCTTTATCTGATCAGCTTCTCAATTTTTCCTCTCTTGCAAAATTACTAAACTTTACCATTACCACACTTACCCGATCCAATTATATTACTTGGAGAGCCCAGGTTCTTGCTGCAATTCGTGCCTTGGAGCTTGAAAATTTTTTCTCTCCTTCCTCTGAAATTCCTGCTGTCGTTCTTCCTTCCAATGACATTGTATCTCAGCCAAACCCTGAGTATCGCCTATGGCGTAAATCTGACCAACTTCTTCTTTGTTGGCTATTATCAACTGTTGAAGATGATATTGTTAGGATCACTCACTGTCAATCCTCTGTTGAAGTTTGGATTACCCTTGAAAAGCTATTTGCTCAAACAAGTATGGTCAAAGTCCTACAGTTAAAACAACAGCTATCATCAATTAAAAAGAGATCAAATACTATCAGTGCATATATGCAGAAAATAAAAATCATTAGTGACTCACTTCTTTTGGCTGGTCATCCAGTCTCTGAATCTGAGCTTATCCTCAGTGTTCTTGTTGGCTTAGGACAAGATTATGATCCTATTGTCTGTTTTTTATCAAATGCCATGGCATTTTCTTCTTTTCAGGATGTTCAAAGCTCCCTTCTAATGCATGAAACTCGTCTGGAACAACAGAATGCTGTGTCCCAAATCTCAACACCATTTGCAAACCTTGCCAGCCACACTCATTCCCCAGCTTTTTTTGGTGGCAGACATTGGGGACGTGGCAGAGGCACAAGAGGAAGAGGAGGCAGATCTAACTCTCAAATATTCTATCAACTTTGCCAAAAACCAAATCATTTTGCTCTGTAGTGCAACAAACGTTTTAATCAGAACTGGCAAGGACTTCCACTTCTTCAACAGCCATGGTGATCCTCTTCTCAACCCGTGTAGACCTACATTGGATATAATAACTCACCTCAAGCAAATTATGTGCAGTCTAATTCCTCCAATCACTACATGGTTCCCCAACAATCAGTTTCATCATCTGAACAACCAACTGAGTCCACCTGGTTTGTTGACAGTGGAGCAACAAATCATGTCACTCCTGATATTCAGAACCTAAGCATCAACTCACCATATACTGGGAATGATCATCTAACCGTAGGCAATGGTAACCTCTTACCTATCACAAACACTGGTTCATCTTCATTTCAATTCAATACTTCTCCTACACCTTTACATCTTAAAAACATTTTACATGTGCCTTCCATAACCCGTAATCTTCTAAGCATTTCTAAGCTTATTAAAGATAATAATATTGTTGTTGAATTTTCTGATAATGGTTGTTTGTTTAAGGACAAGCTTTCAGGGACCACTCTTCTACAGGGAACTCTGCAGGATGGGTTGTACCACCTCAAGACAGCACCTAAATCCTCTCATGCACCTTCCTCCTCTTTTTCTGCTTTTCCTACTGCTTATGTTACAGCAGTAGATGCCAATGTGCTACATGCCACAATGGGTCATCCTTCTCCACCTATTCTATCAAGGATTTCTAAATCTATTAATCTTCATATTGATATGCACACTCTTAAATTTTGTCATGCTTGTAAAGTTGGAAAGTTACACCAACTTCCCTTTCAAAATCACTTAATTAATGTTACTGCACCTTTTGAAATTGTGTATTCAGACATTTGGGGTCCTTCCCCAACTCTATCAACAAAAGGACATGGATATTACATTATCTTTATTGATGCATACACTAGATTTACTTGGTTTTACCCTCTCAAACTTAAATCCGAAGCCTTTTCCACCTTTCTAAAATTCAAATCACATGTAGAATTACAATTTAATCACAAGATAAAAGCTTTTCATAATGATAATGGAGGGGAATATCAGTCATTTCTACCTTACCTTACAGCCCAAGGTATCTCTCTTCGACTATCCTGTCCCTATACACATCAACAAAATGGTGTTTCTGAAAGAAAACATCGTCACATCACAAAAATGGGTCTCACCCCACTTTCTCATGCATCAATGCCTCTCTCTTTTTGGTTAGAAGCTTTTCTCACGGCCACTTACCTCATAAATCAATTACCTAGTCCCATTACTAATTACAAATCACCTTATGAGCTTCTTTATAACAAACAGCCAGCCTATGCTCATTTAAAACCTTTTGGCTGTAGTTGTTTTCCTTACCTAAGACCCTACTCTTCAATTTTCACACTACTAAGTGTGTTTTTCTTGGCTACAGTTTATTTTATCGTGGTTATAAATGTCTTAATGCTCATGGACAAATCTATATCTATCGTCATGTTGTTTTTAATGAATCCGAATATGCCCACCCTCTTGTTTTTCAAAACCATTACCCTTACCTTCCCCATCTCACAAAACTCATTCTACTCCACCTCTCTCCCTTCTTAAAATTCCTTCCTCTTATATACGGCCTACTGTCAGCAGTTCTGTGCCAAGGGATTGGTCTTCAGAAGCTTCTCCAACCTTACAACCATTACAAGTAAATTCTCCTCCTCTATCTTCTGATTTACATTCACCTCATAGCTCACCCCTCTCTTCCTCTTCCCCTACTCCTCTCCAATCCCACATTGTCCCTACTGGTCATCTGTCCCTCTCCCCAACACTCATCCCATGAAAACTCGCTCCAAGAGTGACATTTTCAAACCTAAAACTTTACTATACCCCTCTCTCTCCCTCACCAATCAAAGAACCCCCATCTGTTTCCTTTGCCCTACAGGATCCTGTTTGGAAGGCTGCTATGGATGTTGAAATGCATGTTTTACACAAAAACTAAACCTGGACTCTTGTCCCTCATCATCCTAGCATGAATGTTTTTGGCACTAAATGGGTGTTTCGTGTCAAATATCACTCAGACGGTTCCTTCGCCAAAGCAAAGGCTCGATTGGTGGCCAAGGGGTTTAATCAAACCCCAGGTGTAGATTTTATTGAGACCTTTAGCCCAGTGGTCAAATCCTCCACCATTAAAATCATCCTATCCCTAGCAGTCTCTTTTCAGTGGGACATTCAATAGATTGACATCAATAATGCATTACTTAATGGTGCTCTACATGAAAAGGTCTACATTCATCAGCCACAAGGGTATGAAAATTCCTCCTATCCTACTCATGTGTGTCATCTTTCTAAAGCCCTATATGGGCTCAGACAGGCTCCTCGTGCCTGGTTCTTCACTCTCAAACAAACTCTTCAACGTTGGGGCTTTACACCCTCTAAATGTGATACATCTCTCTTCTATCTTCATCAACATCACACCAAACTGTACATTTTGATCTATGTTGATGACATACTAATTACTGGCAATAACAAAGAGGCCATTCAGCATCTCATTCTTCGTTTACAGAACCAATTTGCCCTAAAGAATGTTGGTCCTTTGCACTACTTTCTAGGTTTTTAAGTTCATCGCACTTATACAAGTTTGTACCTCTCTTAACAAAAATACTTTTATGATCTTCTACAAAGGGCAAATATGTTTGCCCGTAAGCCGTGTTCCACTCATGTATCTTCTGGTCAGAAGCTCTCTGCTTTTGATGGTGACCTAATCGCGAATCTGATGCGGTTCTGTTGCGGTCTAAACAAAACAATTAAATTTTATTTAAACCAATTAGAGGCAAGCGCACCCCGTCGACAAGTAATATAAATCGGTGAGAACCGGATATCGTACCCAAGGGAAAAAATTCCAACACGTAAGACAATTAAATTAAACGATTAAAAATTACTCAGACGATCTAAAATTGATTGATTTAAA
>JANTPM010000246.1:9202395-9221753 GCA_025434745.1 Erythroxylum divaricatum | reverse complement strand
TTATTTTTATGTGTGCAAAAATTCAAATCCACATGCATGTATGCTGACATTTTGCTGAGCATGAAATGTAAATTTTGCTAACTCTCACATTGCTATTTTCTCCATTATTGAAATTTGGATTCTAACCTTTAATATGGAGATGGGATGTTACAAAACGTGACATAAGAAAAATATTTGAAGCAACTAAAGACCTACACGCCTGTGTATAAAGACAGTGCAAGCCTCTGTAAATGTTTGAAGTTTGAAGAAATTGGCTTTTGGTCCTATGGAGATACACGATTTTGCATACCAAGATACACGGTCATGTATATTACTTGTGCAAGTCTCTATGCCTGTGTAGAATCATGAATTCAGGTGTTTTTGTGTGACGCCCCACTACTCCTTAGGAGGATACGGGAATGCAACATCGGACTCACAAATAGAAACAAATAAGGACCGATGCGGAAGCATTTCAAAACATACTAAACATTCATTACATGTATTTTCAAAAACTGATGCAAACATACATTACAAATCATTCCAAACTTGTTCAAAACATACATACATTATATCGCATGAACATAATACAAATTTGTTCCAAAAATCGAAACCAGCTTGAAATATAGTTATTACAAAAACTTACAACAATTCAGAATCATACATTTTATAAACAAGCCAAACTATACTCAAAATACATTTTTATCAAAACAAGACTCAGACTCCATTGGCCATTGCGATTGACTTGTCCCAATCTTTATAATCCTCATTTTGAACCTACACGGGGCAAATCTACCATGCTAAGCATATAGGTTAGTGAATAATAACTAATCTATATATAAAATGATATCTCATCATACTGAATCATGTAATAGCATAAGCATGAATTAACAAATTGTTTAAAAAATAAATCAGACATAATGCATTTCAGAACAGATTTTATAGTTAGCAAAACTGAATATCTCAAGATAAACCCTTCAAAATCAGAACACAATTTTGTTTATGTCAAAAGCAAGCATATATTAGAACACAAAATCAGATAACTGCTAAGTCATTTACAGAAGCGAGTAACGGGACTTATACAAGAGAGACCGAAGTCTAGACACTGAAGTGTTATAGGAGCAGTTGTATACCCTTCTAGGCATGCCTATTTACCCACAACTAGGACTCAACAGTTATAAACGCCTCGGACAATCATTGTCCAGAATTCAAAACACAATCAGTATAAATCAATTTAAACAAGTAGAACAAAGTAAGGTATGACCATCTAATATTACTCATAAAAGCTCCGTTATTGCTTATTGCATCGAAGTCTCGGCAATATCTGAAAGTGGTCGCTCTATGCGTTCCTTTATAACATTTGACACATATACAAATCACTATTATGCATGATTAAAATTTATTTATATATATTGAATATGTATGATGCATGTTCATAACAAATTCTCAAGTATATGTTCTTACTAAACTGATGTAAATATCAATTGTACTTCAAAATTTCCAAAATTCACACATTCAATTGTTATTCCAGCTTTTGCTAGAAGCACCTCATTCGATTCAACTTTGTATAATCAATAAGATTTAAAAAACGATGTATTTCTGTGACACTCTCTTCTAGAAAATTATTCCTCTGTGTCTTAAGTTTCTAATGATACCAAGATCATATAATTTGGTTTATTATGCAATGAGTTATGCTCTAAATACCACAAACTGTGTACATTTGAAATTTTGGCTAATGCATGATCATGCCTTCAAGTTGTACACCTCATAACTCTCAATGCAAATATCCAAAAATTACAAACTTTATACCAATTTAAAGCTAAGAGAATAAAATTCAATTTGGTGAAGACACCTTAGTCTAATTCGGCCTACATCGATATAGTTTATTCAATAATAATAGGACATGATGTCTATCCCTGGTAATGATATAGACTAAGCAAAGACTCGATTTTATGCCAATTTTGAAAGTCTTAGAGATAGAACTAAGATTCAACTTCTTCGAGAAAGTTGTAGACATATATCTCTAGTTTAATATGAATTAAGAATCAATCCATTTAGAAATCTATATATCAATATATAATCAAAATAACGAAGCATGTTCAGTGAAAATTCTCCAGTTTATGACATTCAAGCACATTTCCTTACTTTCATCCAATCAATCTCTTTCACATCAATTCAAATGGCTCTAAATTTTTATGGAGCGAAAGAAAAATGTCTTAAGAGTCTATTGGTTCAATTTTCAAGTCATTTAAAGTCGGATGGAAAAGTTATAGCCAAAAGAATTAAAGTTGTTTAGTAAAAATACTATAGTTCATAAACTACATGCAAACCATCACCTTCTTTCTCTCTCTAAAATGCAGGTTTTCTTCTTCTTCACCGAATAGATTTTTCTCTCTTCTTCCTACCTTTTTCTCTAGATGTCAAACTTATATCTTCCTTAATTCTCTTTATTTTGACCCCCAGTTTAGTTTAAATCATCCATAACAAATCAAAATCCATAATTACAAACAAACATCAAAAGCCGTATATTCTTCACGTATATTTCATATTTTTCTGCAGTTTTTTTCCATCTTCTTTCCACGTTCATCCCACGTTTTTTCTATCATCTTAATCCTACTTGAAGCACAACAACACATCTTATGCATGAATCATTTTTTTACACCCCTTTTAGTTCAACATAACACAACAAATCAAAAATCTAAGATTCTACATAAACATCAAACAAATCACTATTCATGCATGCATGTTGTCATTTTTCTACATTTTTTTAGTTAACTCCAATTTTCTGAACTTTCCATCTTCTGCATCTTCCCACTCAATTCTTCATTCTTACTTCCTATTTTCAACATTTCTATACCCATTCAAATTGAACTTAATTTAAAGTTCCAAGTTACATCCAAACACTAAACAAAACCTATATCATGCATGCATTCCTTTAAAAGCATGAAAACATCATCTCTTTGTCATTTATCAGTGTTATAAACATGAAAATGAAAGCACAACTTACTTGTTTTAGACATCACACTCTTCAGCAAAATTTCAGAACTTAAGAGAATGAGTTGTCGGTGGAGAGAATCAAGGACAAAAAAAGACAACCAAATAATTTAGCTCATCCTTTGCAAGGTGTTACGGTGACTTGAGAATCAAGCATATAAACCACATGCATAAGAATGCAAATGGTATGGTGGTTCGATGATGTGGAATAAGGAGAAGAGTAGGTGATGTTGTTTAGTGAAGAACACCGCGAGAGAGAGAGAGAGAGAGAGAGAATTTTTCTTCTATGCATGTAACCCATGTGTCACTTATTTGTGCTGCCATATGTTACAATACTATTGGTCTATTTATCTCTTATTTTTCTTAGTTCAATAATACCTCAACTTTTCAAAAATTTTCTAAAAATTCACCAAAAATTCGAAATAATTAAACCACATGCATAAGAATGCAAATGGTATGATGGTTCGGTGATGGGGAATAAGGAGAAGAGTAGGTGATGTTGTTTAGTGAAGAACACCGTGAGAGAGAGAGAGAGAGAGAGTTGTTCTTCTATGCATGTAAGCCATGTGTCACTTATTTGTGCTACCACATGTCACAATACTATTGGTCTATTTATCTCTTATTTTTCTTAGTAATACCTCAAATTTTCAAAAATTTCCTAAAAATTTACCAAAAATTTGAAATAATTTGATTATTCTCCAAATAAATTTTCAGCTCAAAAAGCTCATAATTCACATTTTAATTTCATTTTTAATAATTAGTTACACCCAAAAAAATGTCAACGAATGCATGCACAATTTTTTTAATGCATCAAAAATAAATATTCACATGTGTGTAAATATAATATGATGCATAAGCATGAAATACACTACTAATTTCTCATTGTATTCTCAATTCAATATTTTGGGGTCTAGCCCCGAACATGGAATATTACATTTTGATTATACACAGTCTCTCACATGCTCATGTAAGTGACTATGTATACCTAAAATTCCTAAAATGTACTACAAAAGGACATAAGTGAACGCAAATTGAGGAGAGTAGACTTTTGTAGCAGATTTTAGATATGAAACATCCAAAAAGGAGATGATTTTGATCAAGAGATGAGAAAAACACGAAAATAGATCAAGATCCAATAGATTACAATATCAAACCTTAAACTTATAAGAAGATTCAATAAGAGAAAATGATACATTTAAAATTATGATTACTTTTTTCTATTATTTTTTCTTCATGTTTATATTTGATTTCATTTTCTATTATAAGCAATTAAATCTGTCTAGTGTCTAGGTGTGATGAACCCTAGTTTGGAATAACAATATGCTTTAATCTTTTCTTTAATGCAATTATATCGATTGATCTACTGTGATTCAATTATGTGTTTTACTCTTGTTCTAATATATCCAAAGTATTAATGCATGATAACGATGGAGATTAAGAAGTCCTTTTGTATGAATAGATCACCATAATTAAAATGAGTTAACTGCAAACCTAGATATAGGCTGACATCAATTCTCTAGATTAAGGTCAAACTTAATAATGAAATTCATAAATCAATAATATAATCATAGAGTTTTAACTAGAAATATTTCTGTTAATCAAATGATGGATTCGTTGTTAGTATTCTCGAGAGACTTATTAACATAAGGTAGGAATTTCTATAGTTCAATAATCAATAATATAATTGCATAATAAAATATTAGTTATTTAATGATTTTTAGAGGGATTCATGACCTAGACACTAATATTTGATATTGATTTTTCTAAGTAATTTCTTTCGTCTTGCATTCATTATTGATTCCAATCTTAGTTTAGTTGTTTAGCTATACTTTTAATTAAAAATCAAATTTGGTTCATATGCTAGATAATAGGAAAAAGGGTAATTACTAGTAATTATAGTCTTTGTGGGATTAACCTGTACTTACCTGTGCTAGCTATAGCTACATCATGTGCTTGCGGTTAATTTAATTATTACTATAGAAACAACCAATCATCCCCTAATCCTACCATCTCAGTTGACTCAAGGTTTCCAAATGCCAACAGTGCGTTATGGAATTGTGTATTGTGACAATATTTTATGTGTTAAAATGTTGATTGTTGACGAAGACCCCTAAGCCATAATGCATTTTGTCTTTGTGTTAAATGTTAACTGTTGAGTCTATTTTATAAAGTTGTGTTGTGTCATGTGTGTGAATGTTGTTTGTGTTGTGTTAAGACTATTGACTTGTGATTTGTGAATGTTGTCTCATACTCTCATGAAGTCTAGTATAGTAATATATGTTTCTAGGGTTTAAGGAATATGGATTTAAATAGTGAATTTGAATTATTTTATTTTGGAATTGGAGTTGGAACTGAATTTTGAAATACTATTGTGTTTCTCATCTTTAAAAAAATCTATCTTGTAGTTTTATCTATGTTAAATAAAGTTAGTGAATAAAATATTGTCTTAATATAAAATGAAAGTTAGTGAAAAATTAGTGAATGAAACACGAAAATTAGTGACAAATTTATAATGGAGAATTAGTGAATGAAAGAGCAAAATTATTTAATGAACCAATTGAGTTATATATTGTCACAAAGTAGTTGTCATAAAATGATTTATAAATTGAATTGTGTAATCATACAAGATAGATTAATTTATAGTTAAATTATTTCTTCACAAAAAAAAGTTATAGTTGTGAATTTATTATTGAATTACGTAATCATACAAAATAGGTTATAGTTGTCAGTTTATATTTGAGTTATGTAATTACACAAAATGGGTTGTAATTGTAAATTTATGGTTGAATTATGCAATCGTACAAAATTCGTTATAGATGTGTTTATGGTTAAATTATCTAATCATACAAAATGAGTTATAGTTATGAATACATGGTTGAATTATGTGTTTATACAAAATGAGTTATAGTTGTAAGTTTATGTTTGAGCTATGCAATCATACAAATTGAGTTATAATTGTGACTTTATGGTTAGAGTATGTAATTATACAAAATGAGTTATAAATATAACTCATGAGTTTATGTTTGAGTTATGTAATCACACCAAATAGGTTATAGTTTTGAAGTTATGGTTGAATTATACAATCATACAAAATGGATTATAGTTGTGAATTTTTGATTGAATTATGTAATCATAAAAATTGAGTTATAGTTATGACTTTATGGTTGAATTATATAATTTTATAAAATAAGTTATAGTTATGACTTTATAGTTAAATTGTACTCATGTAAAATGGGTTATAGTTAACAAAACTTGAGAATTTCTTACATAGAATGTGCTTAAGCATCAAATTCTATTAAAGAATCATTTATATAAGTTCATGAGGCTTCCTTGCTTGTGTATATCATATGATTGTTGAGAAACTACCATTCCTCTATTTCTTCATGTTATGATATATAAGTTATTAAGTTCATTTATTTTTACAAATATATGGAAGTAAGTTCAAATACTTCAGATAATTCAACTACTTTAGGAAGATTTGATGATCCAAATTAGACTCATGCTAGATTGGTTCATATAATACAGGATCATACCATTTGTTCACATTGTAACAAGTATTTAAAAGGTAGGGGATCTCAAGATTAAAGAGACATTTAACTAGGATAACATTTGATGTCGAGCCTTTTAAGAAAGTGATCCATGACTTGAAATGGTAAATGAAGACTTTTTTTTGAAGATTATCAGCATAAGAAAAATAGGAGGGAAAAACTGAACTACAAAATTAGTAGTGGAAGTTCCTTTTGTGATGGTCAAGATGATAGTGAAGATTTTGAAGTTGGTAGTATTACTACCTAATAAAAAAGGAACGTTGCACCTGATGTTAGGAAAAGAAGAAGGGAAATGTCTAATTTTTTGCACCACAAATAACTCATAGAGCTTTGTTTTGTTTTTAAAACAAATAGTTATTTAGATGAAAAAATAATGACTTGCACTACTTATAGGTTTCAATCATATGTGATGGTTGAACAAATAAAAAATAGAATCATATTATTAGTTTTTTAGTTTATTCTAAAAAGGGGGAAAATATTTTTAAAGTCTATTGATACATCTAGTCTTGTTACAAATTTTAATACTCTATTTCAGATATTTGATGAAGTTGTGAATCAAGTTAGGTTAGCAAATATTGTTCAATTCATCACTAACAATGATTATGCTTACAAAGTAGCTAGAAGAAGATTGCAAAGTAGGTATGATTTTTTTACTGGACTCTATATGTTGTATATTACATTGATCTAATGTTGGAAAATACAGGAGATGCAAGATATTTTCCTATCATTGATGAGTTTATATAAAAAGAAAAAAAAGTAACCAAGTTCTTCTACAATTATGCATGAGTCCTGAATTTAATAAGAAATTATTTTACTAATGGTAAGAATTTATGTTGTCTTACTATTATAAGATTTAAATAATTTCTTATCACTTTAGTGCTAGGTATAAAGTTGGATTGGAGATTTCTAGAATTATACTTAAAGATCATGAATTTTAGTCTCAATGTCAATTTGTCATCCGAGTTTGTAAGCCTTTTATGAGAGAACTTTGTCTGGCTGATAGTGATAAGAAGGTAATAACGTTTTTTTATGATGTCATGAAGAAGGTGAAGGAAGCAATCAAGGTCAATATGAGAAATAGACCTTCTTTATACACACTTTATTAGTCATTAATAAGAGATGATAAAGGCAATTTTACTCTATGTTATTTACAGCTAGGACATTTTTGAATCCTAATATCTATTTTAGACCAAAATTTACAAAGAAAGCTGAAGTGAATAAGAGAATACTATTAATTGTTACAACAATCATTGCTTATGAGACGATATAATATCTCTTAAGCTTACAAATGAAGATTTATAAGGATGATTTTGGTGATTTTGGGATGCTCATTGTTATTCATCAAAGAGATAAACTTAATCTAGGTATATATTTTTTCATTTTTATTACTTGTTGGAAATTAATCATCACTTTATTTGTTTATAATGTTACTTTTATTATCTTACGGTTACTTGGTGAGACCAATTAGGAAGTGGTATTCCACAACTACAAAGGTTTGCAATTTGAACTCTGAATCAATGTGTGAATGTAACAGGGTGTGAAAGAAATTAGAATATATTTAAATTCATCCATTTCAAGAAAAAAAAAGATTGCAATATAAAAGATTGAATGACTTTATCTTGATTTGATACAATTTAAAATTTTGAAAAAGGTATGTTATTATCATTTATCTTTATGAAGTTGAATATAATATCTAGTAATTTCTTAATAAATTAATTTATTTGTTTATTAGGAATCTTAATAGAACATGTAGTTCTACAGATCAAATTTGTCTTGATCGTATCAATCTTTTAATGAATTGGATAACCAATTTTGATAGATGACAATGACTTAGAAGATATTCTTAGATGAAAAAATATTGACAAGATGCAATGAATTTGAATGATGGTGATTATGAGACTCCTCTCAATGATGCAGAATTTGTACCAAATGAAAATTAAGGCTAATATGATTTGAGTAGATATTCAATTGAATGAAGTTTCAGGATTTCATTTATTCTCTTCTTTTAAATTCACTTATATTTAATGCATATATTAAATTATATATATGCAATATAAATATAAAACTTTTAATTATAAATTTTTTGTTTCATATTTCGCTTCTAATTGGTTATTTTTATTAGCACGAACTCTTATTGTAATACTTATAGAGTCATGAAACTTTAATATTCTGTCTATTTGATGTATTGATATAATTATTTTTAATATATAATAAAATTATAATATTTTAAGTACTTTGTATTATCCTTAGTTTTACATTTGTATAATGATTAAAAAATATTTTTATATCAATTGTAATTATTGTTTATGTGAAAAATATTAAAAAATAAATAGATTGTTGTTATTTCAAAATTTTATTATTATAATTTTGGGGACTTGGTTAATATAAAATTAAAAATTATATAACACAATACATTGATGAACTATTAGTAATTTTTAAAAATACTATTTTATATTTTTAAAAATGACCCAAAATGATATTCAGTATTAGTTGGTATTAATACAGTACTGTATTAGAATCAAATCTAATATCAATACTAATACAATATTCATAATATTATTTCGAATTGAAATAAATAAGGAGTTGGCTGGATTATTCGTGATGCTAATGGTCGATTTATATCGTTAGAAAGTTCCCAATTTGGCTGAAGGAAAAAGGATGAAGTAATATTTATGTAGAGTCCAGTGCTTTGGATGATGTATTGGTGTTAAAAGATTCAGTAACACAAGTAAAATTAACATCAAAAATAAATATTAAAATATATATATAATTAAATAATATTATATAAATCTTAAAATAAATATGAATATGAGTTTATAGATATTATAGAAATTATGCTTAAATCATAAAAAAATTACATCTACTAAAAAGGTGATTCCTTTTATTTTACAGTCAAATACTCATTTTTTTAGAAAAATTTTTATGATAAAAGCAAAAAAAAAGTTATATCTATTAAAAAGATGATTTTTTTATTTTACAATCCAATACTCATTAAAAAAAACTTTTATAATAAAAAAGTATATATTTATCTTCCAAAACTCAACCAAAAAGGCAATCGGTGTCTAATCATTCTATTTTTATTTATAATTGCCTTACGAGGAAGAACGATACGAGGCAAATCGAGTTTTCCTTTTCTTTTATTTTTGCAAATCAAGGTGGCTATGTGTTTGTTAGGCAATCTCTTGTCATGTCATCGTCCCGAGGCAAAAGTCATACGAGGGTGCCTACTTCCATTGCCCCCATACAAAGGATCGCAAAAAGCGGATCCAAAACAAGGGCCAGTTGTAGTATTAAATGCGCGCACGTGGCGGTACACTTGAAAGGACCTTAGACTTCCTGATGCCACGTGGCTTACTACTGTTTCTATTTTCATCGCGATCGCTTCTCTATTCAGCAGACACTTTACAGGAGCGGGAGAGTGGGAGAGAGATGGAGAAGAGGAAAGTAGCGACAATGCTGTTGTTGTCGGTGGTTTTATGGGGGGCGGTGTCGGTGGAGGAGTGCTGGTGTTGGAGTAGCAGCGCCGTTGAGAATGTGGTTGAGGAGAAAGTGAATGTGGCAGCGGAGAAAGTGAGAGCCAAGGCAGCAGAAACAATGGAAAACGTCGAAGACAAGGCCGGGTCTTTGTATGATTGGAGCCGTCGGAAGTACTCCGAGTAATTAATCACATACATTCCCTCTCCTTCTTAAATATTTTGGGTTTATACAGAAAAAATTATGATCGTGTTGGACCAAGATATTTTTGTCTAACTATCAGATGCATGGTTTACTGCGGAAGTCAAATTTTGTTAATGGAGTCTGGTGGGGATATTTAATTTGATAAGTAATTAGTTGAAGATTACGGTAACCTGTACGAACCAAACACTTAGTTAATTTTTAAAGGTTGCATCACGTTTCTTAATTGTTACTTTTTAAGAAAATGGTCGAGAAGAGGGTGACGGTGATGAGATTTGGTCTCCAAGTGGAGGATTAGAATTTAGAATTCATCCGAGCCTCAATTAGTTTTGGATATAGTGGCCTACACAATCATGACTCTTATCTACAAGTTTCGTAGTATAAGATGTGTGTTGTCAAGGAAAAAACGAGATCTGATTAAAAGGATTGGCTATATTAAAAATGCACTACTTGGTGACACTTACCTCATGCCGATATAGATCAATCCTTCATTCATAAGATAGATAATATAGGGGGTCAAGCGAGATGTTCTCTTCTGTTACCAAGCAAGCGAAAAGTTTACTTTGGTTATAGAAATTTGCTTAAGACTTCCATAATTAAGTTATCGATGATTATCCAAGTTGTTAAGATGAAAAGGAGGATGTTTAATGGATAGAACAAGGGACAGGGTTAGCAACTGACAAGGTTATGTTAATGATAATCAGTAACGATGAAGCTGATAGACATAATGTTTTGAGCTTTACGGGGCATGTTTGTTAGTATTGCATGATCATAAGTCCTAAATGTTAAAGAGGCAATTCATATGCTTGCTTATGGAGCTCTTAACAACGTTATATTGGTGCCACTAGTGGACCTGGATTTGGACAAGAGAGGGCCGAAAAGGCAGCTCAAACTCTGATGGATAGAGCTGGAGACACTGCTGCGAAAACTGCAAGTATGATGGATTCTACGGCATCAGGTGATTATTTTGCCTCTGCTTTTGCACTGGCAACTAAGTTAGTCTTATTTCTTATATACACTTCAAATTGGAGCTACTCTTCTGAATAGTTTTTTTCTGTCCAGAATCATCAAGGTATGCTTCTGAAAAGACGAGAGTGGCAGCCAACATAGCACACCGAAAGATAGGTGATATGAAGGACTATGCTTCAGGGAAGGCAGACGAAGCTACGAAAAAGGCCGCTGATAGAGCTAATGATATGAAAGGAGCAATAGCTGATGCAGTGGAATATGGAGAAGTTAAAGTGGCAGATGCCTTTGATGGAGCTAAACAAAGGCTGAAGATGGTGACAGACGTTGCTTCGGATTCGGCTGATGAGGTCAAAGACCGAATGGACGGAGCAATGAGTTACGAGAAAGAGAAAGCGACTGATACGTATGATGAAGCTAAAAACAAGCTGAACATTGCTAGAGACGTGGCTTCAGATAGAGCTACCGATGTTAGAGACACAATGGCTGGAGCAGTGGGATATGGGAATAATAAAGTGGCTGATGCTTACGGTGAAGCTAAAGAGAACTTGAATATTGCTATGGACATGGCATCAGATAAAGTAGCAGATGCCAAAGACAGAGCATCTGGATATGGGAAAGATAAAGCCGCTGATGCCTATGGTGAAGCTAAAGAGAAGCTGAATACTGCTGTGGGCATGGCTTCAGATAGAGTAAAAGATGCCAAAGACAGAATTGCTGAGACAACTGGATATGGAAAAAATAAAGCTGCTGATGTTGTTGGGGAAGTCAAGCAAAAAATGATGAATACCGCCTCAGATATGGCCAATGAGGCTAAGAATCGGATGGAAGGAGCAATGGAATACGGAAAAGATAGAGCAAGGAATGTCTATAACATGGCCTCAAAGACAGCAGATGATGCTCAAGGGGCAATGACAGGATCAATGAATTATGACAAGGAGAAAGCCTTTCATGGCTATGATGAAGCTAAGCAGAAAACTAAAATGGCAGTGAACATTTTCTCAGAAAAAGCTGAAGATACCAAAGATAAAATGTTTAGGGAATTTGGCTGTCGAGGAGATGATGCAGTGGAAGCTTTTGATCGAGCTATGCACAATGTTGGGGAGGCTTACATATCAACGAAAGAAAGTGTGACTCGTCAGGCCAGGGCTAGCTATAAAGCTGCCAAGGAGAGGATGTCACAGACAACTGGTGATCTTGGAGATGCAGTGAGAAAGGCGAAGGCTACAACAGAGCTTGAAATCTAGCAAGACATCGGAGTCTAGTTTCATCTGTGAGTCAATGCAGTTTCCCTGGCTTCAGTCCCTTGTTACAGTCACTTCTTTCTTTTCTATTTTTTTCATTTCCTCTTATGTTTCCTTTTGTATGTATTTCAATCCATTTTATAACTTCTAATAAGCATAACTCCTTATTTTTTGGCTCTTCCAAGTCTAAATAAAAATTGACGTTCAAATCTAAGATCAGTTTACCAGTTTCTCAATTTTCATGTATTCTTCGAGATCTATGTCTACATGCAAGCTATTGGATTTGCGTGTTTTGCTAAGACGTAAATTGTTGGTAGAATTTCAACTAGTGATCTAGAAATTGCTGAAATCTAAATTTGTGTCTTTATGTAGCCACTTAGGGAACAATCATCTTGCAAAACAACCTTAAATTGTCATGGAGTTGGGCTAGTGATTGAACTAGTTCTCTAATTTAACGATAATTATGCCTAACCATTACACTAACCTGGCATACTCACTCTCCCATGCCATGATTCCTTCATTATAGGACTCCATTTGCGTACCAAAGCCATTTCTGGTTTCCAGAAATGCAAAGTTTCGTCCAAGGTCTTCGCCAGACATTTGTCGATAAGAAGTTATTGTTTCTTTTTCAGATTCATTCATTCGTTTCTGGTTCAGTCTTTTTTCAAGCAGGTTCTCGCCAAGTTCTCTTACAAATTTGATCCCTTATTTTTATCCTAGTCTGCAATTTCAATTTCTCTTTTGTCCTCCTTTTCCCGTGGTTGAAATTAAAAGGAAAGGATACCATATAACTAATCATAAACCTGAACAGGTTGCATTGCATGGCACTGCTTGTTATGTGATGCATGCAAATCATCACATTAAATTCTTCCCCGTGAGTTCTCATCACCTTCTACCATAACTGTATGCTTGTGCCATCCTCTTGACCTGTAGTCACATTTTGTCAACTTCAGCCCAATGAAAAGTGTTCTAAGAGTGCTCGGAGGTGATCAAAAAATGGTTAGGCTCAGGAGTCAGGATCATCCACCTTAACTCCCACCTGGATTCTTAATGGGATTAATAATAACCTATAACTAAGGCAATTTGCAAAATATGGATCGACTTTTCATTAGGCCGTTGTTTTCTCTTATTCAGTTCGCAAAACAAAATTGAAGATGAAACGAAAAATTGGTATCTTACAGTGATGGTGAAATCAAGAAAGGCTAGACTGCATTTGCTATTTAATTTGATTTCAGAGGCTATTCCGAACCTGGAATGAGTTTCGATGTTTTGAAGTCAAATTAATCTTCACAAGAAGCCACAGTGTTATGCCATGTGAATTTTGGTAAAGAGCATATAGTCTCCACCTTCATGTGCAACAGTTAAATTAATACATACCGAACAAACTATCATTTGTCACCATCAAAATTACGACCCACAAGAAGAAACAGTGAATGTATCCCAGAAAATAGTAAGCTCATATAACCCTTCAACGCACTTAGTGAGAAAGGGCATATGAGAAATGGAAGGCGCCTGCTATTTCACTATCATGGCCTATATTATCCCGTTTGCTTCGGCTTTGTTTAGTTAGGATCTAAAATGACGACTTTGTGGTTACGTTCAAGGAATCCAGAAGGCTGTCATTGTTCGAGAGGGCCATATTTTGGTAAGTGTGAAAGATCTTTCAGATATGAATCGAAATAATAGAAAACAACAGACATAAATAGGGAGTTAAAGGATTTTTATCTTTTCGGTGGAGAAAAGGAAACAATCTCTCTCTACATTCTGTACTTTGTCTTCTTATTTCCACGTAGAGTAGAATGGAATAGAGAGTAATATCAACCATGCTTGACTTAAAATAATGACAAGTTCATCGAATTGTGATGGCTGTGTATGATTTATGCTGTATTTAGGTTATTAAACATTAGAAGAATTCGGCAGCAATTAGTGATGAGCAAGAAATTCCTACTCTCTAATTGTTTACGGACATCTTAATCTGATTCAGGACTAAAGTCTATGTTAACCCCATGAATAGTGCCTTCAAGGGTTGAGTTTCTTACGTTTGCTTCTTCTTCGTTGCCTGTTTGTTGTTGTGCATCCAGACCTTGAAAACTTTTCTCTTTATCCCCATTTGAGAACAAAACTGCTGCACCTCTTGTTCATTTTGTTTCTGGATCTTCCACTCCAACTTTTCAGCAAATTCCATCATTTTGTCTTTCTGTTCTTGACTGAATTTTGTTCTGAACCTCTTCTTCGACGATGAAGATGGATTGACCGATGCTTGCGCTTGCAAATTTGAGTGGAATATATTCAGATCTTCGCTTGATGATTCCGCCGTTCCGCCAAAAGTCATCATTATCGGTGCAATCGGAGCTGTTCCAATATGTTGTCTGAGATGCTGGTGAAAAGAAGCGTGCTGTGGAGGAAGGGAAGTAGTGAGTTGTTGATGAGGCAGTGTAGTATAACTAGTATTTCTTTGGCTATTGTTTTGATAGTGATAATTAGCTAAAAAGTTTGGCTCTCCATCGGTCTCCTTCCTGTGAAAATTTCTATGGCATTCACAAGCTGCACATCTCAAAGATTCAGGTGTGCCCTCCTCACCACTTGCCATGAATTCTCCACAACCATCCAGGACATGCCCTCCCATATTTGCTGCATGATTCCTTAAACATTCTCGGTATCTAATCGAGGATGCTGTTGATGTTGGTGGTGGAGATCTTGAAATTAATCTACTAGGACTTGGTGCTGTGTTAACAACTGTAGCTGACACTGGAATTGGAGCTGGATCTGATGCAGTTTGATCGTCTCTTCTTCTTTCTGCTGAATCTGGAATTATAGATATAGAAGGGAGTTTGGAGGAGGAATCTCTATCCACTGTGTTGTACACTGAAGAGCTTGGCATACCTCCTTTATCTTGGCCTCTCAATTCCATGATACTGGTTTTGAAGAAATGTCAGTACTGTTTCTTCAAGTTTTGAATTTGTCAAACCCTTGTTTCTTCTTAGTTCTTACTGCATCATTGACATCGTTTCCTTGATTTCAAGACAAACTAAAAGGTTGCTCCTGTATGTGATTTTCTTAACCCTACATCAGCCTATTCGATCAAGCAACAAACTTGATCAGCGAGCTGATCACGAGGTAACTCCAAAGATCACTCCCCTCTCTCTCTGATTTTGACCTTTATGGTTGCAAAATCCGCCAACCCATTTCACTATTTGAACCCTATTCCTGAAGAGGTAAGCAAGCAATTGAGCAGTAAATAGACAGACGACTTGATGACCAAGTACAGATTAACACCAGGACGAGCTCAAACCTTTATTCAAGAAAAAATGACGAAATGAGAGAAATGATCTTAAAATCCCAAAGTAAAACTGAAAGCTTCATGGGCCCCTATCAGATTTAACTAGCTAGCCTGTCCTATGACTTACCTTGATCAATTAAAAGTGTAGATTTGAAGCGAAGAGCTGCGAGTGCACACTCCCAGAAGTGGCGGTGAGATTCATACCTGTGGTTGTGAAATATAGAAATTAGGGTAGAGATCTTTAAGCCTTAATCACGCAGAAATGTGGGTTGGAGGTTTGCTTCCTACATCCCATCCAATCCCATAAAATACATCCATCAAAGGAACAGGTGTGTTTGGTTTTGTGGGCTTTGTACTAAGAAACAGTGGATAGTTGCAAAGTCACTGATGACATTCCTAAAGGAGGTACTCTTCCCAGAACAACCGACAAGGTCGTGTTAGTTCCCTCCCGACACGAAAGATGGCTCTGATTCCACTGAGCCTCCAAGAAAATTGCCCCTTGGATATATTGGTGTCACCTCCTCCGTCTCTTTGTGTCCAGTTCCTTAATCAACTGCTTAAGAACATGTGTTTAGTGAAGAGAAGACCAGCTAGCTAGCAGAGAAAGAGTTAAATTTGGGGGGGGGTCCTAATGATTAGATGTATGCTTTGCTTGGAATCTTAATACAACCTCAAATTCATAGAGACTAATCTCAACAAGCTCACGTTTGATATAAGGATGTTAGAACCCAGTAAGACAAGCCCTAAGTAGGGTTTTAGGTTTTTAAAGGAAGGTAAATCCACTAATGAGCGAGCGGAGAGAAGAAAGGTGGCTTCTTTCTTTTGTGGGGGTGGAGAAAATCAAAAAGTGTGAGAGAATGCTCACTGGTCCACCGCACAGTTCTTTTAAACATGTCAGATTCTCTATCTATCTTAAATCTCTTTACCCGAGGCCTTTTTGTGTTTGTGCGCCTGCTCATGCAATTTTCTCTGCGGCTCCACTCTTTATCCTATGCAGTGAGTTTGGTTTCCCGTCTTTTTCATTACAACAATTGATGCCTGTATGTTTCCCAGTTCCCACTGTCGGCATCTACTCACACACTGTTTTTGTTCTTAATTTGGTTGCTTTTCTCCACTAATGACTCTCTCTTAATTAGTACCGTTGAAAGAGTATGGTTCCAAGTTTTACTGTACTATTTGACTCTTTCCTCTTTTTCCCTTTTGGTATTCTGTCTTCTACTGGGGGCCATTTCTGTTTACTGTAACAGTGCAGCTCCCCTTTTCTTTATTTATAGGTCTTACTTTGCTAGTTAGGAATTACATCATACCGCAGCTGCATAATACTGTGAAAATTAAAACTTCAAAATTTTATAGCTTATGTAGCTTGTAGAAACAAGGAAGTCCCTCTATTTATTCTCCTAATGACTTGTTTTACTGAAACAAAGTGTAACTGAGAAACGGGATTATTCACTTAAAATGGATGAGATGAAATTAATACTATAAAATCTAAACACAAAGCTTAGTTTGTGAATGAAAAAGAGTCTTTTTCATGGCGTCTAAACCTAAGTGCTGAATGAATTTGCGTGAACTCCTGCTTTATTTCCTGACACGAAGGCTAAATTCTGTATGCCAAATATAGAAATTGTCATTTTCCTTCTCTTTTATGACACTCAAACCTCATTGGTTAATATATTACCTCATGAGCTGCTCAACACCTAATAGGCTAATACTCTAGATTATCTTGATCAGATGCATCGAACGATCCTTGTGGGAACAATTCCCGAGTAGTTCGTTGATTTGTAGAAGCAAATTAAATTATCACACTAATTTGGAATAATCCGTGGCAAAAGCCCTACCAACCAATGGGCTCTGTCCCTGCTAGACCTTGGTGTATATTTTATGCTTCTTGAATGATTAAAAAGTTAATTTCACAAGTGGACAAGGAGCTCAGCCAGAGTAAGGTATCTCAAAATCTGCTGCGACTGACATGGTTGAAAAGCTCGAGACTGATTCAGTCTCAATTAATTGTGCCTGCGTCAATGATCAAGTGCCAATAATTAGAACGAAGGTGAATGACCTCTCCAAAGACATTTTGTTCAGATAATTACGATGTAATCTAAAATATAGCCAAAGGTAATTAACAAAAACAAAAAAAAGTAAGCATAAACAGTAGATGTCAACGTAATTTTTTTTTTATATGTGTGATTAAATTACGTTTGGTCTTATACTTAAGGAACAGCAGGATCAAAAGAATAAAGTCCAACTACTCTTTACATGCAAAGTAGTCAAATTGAAAGTTATAATTAACAAAAGGAAAAGGTATCCTAGAATAATTTCATTGTTAAAAGGCCTCCTTAAATCAAATATAAAACACTAAGGCTGAGAAATCCAAAAAAGTAACAAAAGAGTGATATCATGAAGATTTTATTTTACAGAACGGAACATCGCATCAGATGGAGAGGAGTTTGGCGTTTTCTTAGTGAAACGTAGTTCAGTTCCTTCATAAGTCACATCACACACTACATGCTAGTAGATACCCCACGCCGTGCGATAGATTTTGTCGAATCCAGCCTCCACTGTGTTGATAGATCTTCGAAGATTTAAAGACTACCTACCTCCAGTGTAAAAGAATATATTATGAGATAAAAACAAGTTGTGATGAAAAGGTTTAGGATATAACGTTTTCTACAATGAACTGAAGTGTTCATTTTGGTCTCCGCTGTGGTCTTAAAAGTAACTATTCCTAACCCTTTTCTTTTTCTCTTTCAATTCGTGCACAATCTAAAGACTTTTGTTTAAGCCAAAGTCACCGTCTACTTTATAAATCAGATACCAAGTCCAAGGTTTGCGGTCTCGAACACAGGACAAGGGAAGAACTTGTAATGTACATTATGTCACTCCACTGTATTTGCTTTAATTGCAAATAGTTCTGTATGGCACTTGCGTGCAACTGAAACTAATATTTTAAAAATCAGACCGGACTTCGAACCGGTCGAAGGAAAAGTTTAAGGTTTAGAAGTTCAACCGGTAATGAACCGCTATCAAACTGGAATATAATAAATAAGATGAAAATTTTATAAGAATAAATAAAAATAAAATATTATATTGAAATAAAAAATACACCAATGTTTATTACTATTTAATGAACTAAAAATAAATAAATATGAATTATTAACTACACCTGTCCTGTAACTATTTCAGACTATAAGTGTATAACCAGACTCCATCCTAATGTAACTCTAATAGTTCATTCTTAACTAAAAACCCTTTTTTTAGTTAATAGTCCATTCTTAACTAATTAGTTAAGAATGGACTATTAGTTGCGTAGGATGAGCTTTACCGTAAAACTCATTGCAAATCTAAAAAAGCTAAACGCCTAAACCTCAAACTCATCCTCCTTTCATGTTTAGGATTACAGTACCCTCCTTCAATCTAGACTCCTCCTCGGCCGTTGACTCCACCAGGCCCTCTGTAACGCCCCATTTTAGGGGTTAGAATATTAAAAAAAGTCGGTACGTTTTATGCTTTCTATTTGGGATCTTGGCATGCATTCATGGCATTTTCCGGGTAAATTGTTTTAATGAAACTTCGGATTGATTTGGACTGTATTAAGATAATGTTTGGAATTTTTGTATACTTCGAAGATTTTTAGAAATTGTTGGTGACGTAGTTAGTATTTTTTGAACAATTATTTGA
>JANTPM010000246.1:9166798-9181967 GCA_025434745.1 Erythroxylum divaricatum | reverse complement strand
AAGCATATTGTAATTATGAACTATGGGCCAAGAGTCTCTTATATGTTACTTATAGTCTTTTATATTTGAGATATAAGATGATATATTAAATGGACTTTAGGTGTGGAAAGAATAAGTTAGGATAGTAACCAACACTTATCGCCTTAACTTTATCCTAAATTATTTTTTCATTTTTGAGTCGACCTAAAATCCAATCAAGTCTAGACTAATTGGTCTAAGCGTAATCAAACTTTAGGAGATTCGAAACATGTTCAAAGATGAATAATGGGGGTTTAGAGATGAAAAATTAGAGAAAAAAGATTAGAAAAAAGTAGCAGTTTAAGATATAAAGTGAGAGACAATCGATTAAGGACACACTTGATCTAAGATAGAAAACGTACATTAGATTTAAGATGAAAAAGAAAAAAAAAAGTAGAATGAAAACAAAATTAAGTTGAGTCACTCACTAGTGTGGTTCCACTTTAATTCTTAAATGAGTTGAACGTGATACCATAAAAGGTTGTAACTTAAAATGTTAGGTTTTTTTATCTTTACAGTTTTCATTATATGTTGCTAGAAATATTACTGATGGGTTTGTCATATTCTCCCTCAATATCCTCTCAAAGCACGAATGTAATGGAGCAGTTGACAAATAGTTATATTTCAACCTATGTTTTTGTTTTTCTTAATTTTAATAAAGGTAATAAGCAACAACTTGGATTGTTTACCTAATTACTAGGATTCAATTTAGGCTAAGTTATGTAGCCCAAAAGTGAACCCAACTGAAGACCAAAATTTTTAAATTAAAGTTCAAATTCATCTAACTCAAAATAAAATCGTTGACTTTGAACTGAATTGAACTAAATTAGGCAAATTTTACATCTTTAAGAAAAAGAAGTGCAGAAAAAATTGTTGTAAAGTCTGTAAAAAGAGATGCCTTACATCGGCCAATAATAGTTAAGGGTATTGGCAGGGTTAAAAGAGACATAAATTATTTAGCTCTCATAACTGCCTTCTTGCCTCATTCCAGTACAAATATAAAAAAAGAAAGAATTATTTTTTCATATTTTGGCCTTCTATTTACCCAGTTATCTATTAAAAGAACAATTATTCAAAGTAAGAAAATCTTCCTGCTTCTCTCCTCAACATTTGGACTTATGGTAAGTCAAACTTTCTTTTAACTTGATCATTATTTCCTTTTTTGGCATCATCCACTTCTAAGCTCCTTTTCTTTCAATAATCGATTACTAGTTAAGGAAACAAACTAGGCTAGAGAGATCCAACCTAGCTAAGAACTTGGTTGTGAATTCATCGTCCACCACACCATCGACCACCTTTACACTTCAAACTCAGCCTCATTCCTTCAACCATATTAACTCAAACTATATCCATCTTCCACATATATACCTATCTCCATCTTTCATTGAAGTAGGTTCAACCACAAGCCAACTTCTACACTCTAGCTCCACCAACCAACCACTAGCTCTAATAGAGTCTCAACTGTTAGGTAAAAACCTTAACCTCAAGGTAACTGAGCATAACAAGTTGAAGATTCAAGGAATCCACAAAATAAAAATTATTCTTATTGTTAAAAGAAAGATGTGGTCTCAGGTAGTTAGAGAAGCCTCTCCTTACTCCAAACAGAGGTACATAAATCGAATACTAAAATATGATCCTATTTTAATCTCTCCAACTTTGGAGGTTCTTCAAATTGGAGCCATTAGATGGAGCAACACTCTTATTGTATACTTCTCAAATATAAGACCCTAATTTCTGTTAGTGAAAATTAGATTAAAGATAAATGGAACTACCTTAGACTTGAGAAAACTCTCATCTTAAAAGAGGACTTCTTTTTGTTTAGCACCAATGAAACCAATTCTTTGAAAGCTTTTAAGCAGGTCCATTAGCATGTTAATAGAAAGCCATTAATGCTCCAATAATGGAAACTAAGCATGATGACAGGAGCAAGTTGAGTATAACTCCTATTTAGGTTCATTTTCATAATATTCCCTTGGAATAATAAACTACTTTATGGTTAAGCTATCTACCTAGCTTAATTATAAAGCCTATATGCATGAAGGAAAATACTACTTCTTTAGGTAGAATAGGACATGATAGGATATATATTAAAATATAAATAGATAAAGAACTTCCTGAGACCTTAAAATTGAAGAGACAAGAGTAGGATGATACTCTGAATGAGACTAAAATCTCTACATTCTACTAATGGAAGCCTCTTAAAAATAAGCAAAAGGCGACATAGAGACCTACAAGTAAATTATTCAACAAAGGAAACTGTAAAGAGCTAATAATTAACACTAACCTAAACAGTAACCAGGAGTTAGAGTAGGAGAATGCTTAGAGGAAAACCAACTTAGAGAAACACAAACAATTAAGTAATATGGACTCAAATTGAAGAAAATGTCCCTAATTCATTGGAGAATTCCTCTAATGGCTCACAAAAAGAGATTGTAGATAAGAAAGATAAGGAGGGAAAAAAGAAGAAAATAAAGGGAAGGATGATAAGGAGATCACTCATATGAACTACGTAACCATAGCGAAAAATATTCATCGGGATAGTAATGGAGAACTAAGTACCACTTACATCAATAAGTTTTCATTTGCAAATAAGAAGAAATCAAGAGGAAAAAAGGAAGGGATCAAAGTAACTCAAAGAAATGAACCCAGTCTCCATATTATTTTAGAATGTAAGGGGTATTAACTCCTCTAAAAAAACAATTTTTGACTTTTTGAATTTAAAAAAGATAATGGTAGTTAGACTGCTAGAAATAACATTCAAGAAAAAAAAAAGTCTTAAAGGAAGCATATGGTTTTCTTGGCAAATATTGTATCACGTTATTTAATCACCAGCATCACATCAACGGAAGAATTATATTAGCTCTCGACCCTAATCTGTTGAGGATTAACGATATCAAGTATTATGATCAATCTATACATCTTATGGTTGAAATTTTGCATAGATTTAGATTATTAAACATCACCTTTGTTTATTCCTCTAACTATGCTTTCCAAATAGCTGACTAGTGGAAAGATCGTCTAAACATTCATAATAGTATCTCCTTTCCATAGTTAATCATGAAAGATTTCAATAGTATCCTTTACTCTCATAAAGTTGTAAAGGATAATATAGGGTTAAATCTCTTCAATGATGGATATAAGGATTGTGTCAGGAAAATTAGAGCTATAACTATGAAATCTAATAGGAATCATTTTACCTAAAATAATATTCAGTATGGTAAATGGTATATCAGGAAAAAATTGGACAAAGCCAAGGTGAATTCACTTTAGCTTAGGAAAATTCCAAATAGCAAAGCACATTTTAGTAACAACCTCTCATTTGATCACTCTCCAATTGAGATTCATCTAGGAAATGAGCAAGTAATGACAAAAATTCATTTTATATTTAGCAATTTACCTTAAGGACTTTGATGAAGTAGTGACTAGGGGAATCCAAACACATTTTAAAGGCTTTAAGGCTTACAAATTCTTGAGGAAACCTCAAGCTATGAAGGAGGAACTTAAGGCACTAAATAGGGAAAGAGCAAATGGCATGGAAAAGATGTGTCAACTTACAAGAAAGCCTTAGCATTAGCACAAGAAAAGAGCTATATTGTTATTAGAAATGTGGCTCTATAGTAGCTAGAAAAGGAAGATTTGCGAAGATACACTTAAGCTCTAGATATAAAATCTTCATTAAAAAGACAGAGATCGAGGGTGTAATGGTTGAAAGATGTTTATAGAAATTCAAAGTAATTTTAGAATATAATACTAATTAGGAAAAACTATAACAGAAAAATCTCATTATTAAATGTAAAGGGAATAACTTATTTGGCCAAGGAGGATCTCAAAAAAATCATCTTTAATCACTTCAAAAATACAATAGGCAAGATTGCATCTCAAAATTCCTCTATCTATGAACTCAGAGTTTTCATTTATAGGATGACAATAGAGCAGATAGGGAGTCTAATAAGGTAGTTTTGCAAAGAGGATGTAGAATTTGCAATTTTTAGCGTAAATCCTGAAAAGTATTAGAGACAATATAATTTTGTTACAAGAATGACTTAAGGATTATCATAAGAAAAAGGACAATGAAAGCAACATCATGAAAATATATATGCATAAATATTTTGAATCAATTGCATGGAACTTCATCTTAGAGGATATGGAAGCTCTTGGATATCTTGGCCCCTTCATCAAGTGGATCTAGATGTGCATCACTACTACATCTTTCAGCATCTTAGTTAATCGAGAAATAACTCGACTTTTCAAGGGAGGGATATAATTAAGACAAGGAAATTCTCTCTCCTCCCGTCTATTTATAATATGTGTTGAGGCTCTATTAAGGCTTTTATATAACCACTACAAGAAAAAGATAGGTTCACGTCAATGCAAATGTTAAAGCTTGAAACTCTACCACTTATCCTTTGTTTATGATCTCATTTTAACGTGTAGAGCAAATGAAAATTCAATACGAATCCTCATAAAAATGATGAAATAATTTGTTAAATAAGTTGCATTTATTTGTTAGAAAGAAATTCCACCCTAAATGAAACCTTAATAGATATAGTGGCCTAAGCTTGAATTTCACCTATTTAAATATCTTTTTGTCTCAATAACTACAAGAAGGCTCACCGATAGATTTGCCAACCTTTGTTTGATGCCATTAAAAAAATAATAGGAAGTTAAAATGACATGCAATCTTGTAGGAAGTTAAAAAAATAATAGGAATTTAAAATGACATGCAAGGATAGACTAAGAGACACTTCAATCATCAATATGTACTGCCTCTATTAATAGGACCAAATGTCCATCAAACTTTTGTTCTTCCAGGGATCTTATTCTTACAGTTGTGCGGGGACAAGTTTTGCACTCGTGTAAGCATATTGCATTGAAGAATACGGGGAAAACATCATGCAATAGGCATGCAAAGATAGATACAAGTCTAAAAGGGATTTAAAACTTTTCAAATTTTCCTTTAGCAACTTTCTGTGTGCAATATAGAGGAAAAGAACTTGAGAATCTTCTAATATATGCATCTTAACACAAATGCCCACTTTTAAACCTTAGGAACTACATAATAGGGGTTATACTAGTAAAAAGGAAATGGAATCTAGATGAGTGACGAGATGAAAAGGGCTTGGAATCTATAACTAATGAGCTTAGTTCAAGAAGCAATATCCTTAATATAAAGCAAAAGGATATTGATTCCTATAATTCTAGTAGCTAGTCCTTGAGATATCTTCTTGTTTTGGGATTACAAGATTAAGGAATGTAGGTTCTTCATCCCATTGTTTGAACTCGGATGTAACACCTTCTACAATAATGTAATTATCCCTTTACTCTTAAAAAAAAGTTATCTATCGAAAGAGTTTTTCCTTTTTGTATCAGAGAGCTTAGAGTGTATTTATAAAATTACCAATTATCTATTCAATTAATAGACAACAATAACCTTAACTCAGTGAAAGTCCCACTAATACGTAAGGTTTAGGGAGGTCCAGTAGTATGCAACCTTATCCTTAATTAGTAGAAAGATTATTTCTAATAGATCCGCAAAAAAAGAAAAAAAGTAAAATATACATATACATATTAAAATAACAAATTATTAATTATTAATAAATAATAAAAATATATAATATATAAAATGTAACATCCCACCCCCTACTGAAAGGGTAAAAAAGGAAATTAGTCATAGGATGGGATTGATAGGGAATAATTAGTACTGTTCATGCATAATAGGATTGATACACAGTATCAATTATGCACATGGAATTACTGTATATGCATTCATGATAATTCCCGGGAATTGGGCCTAATGCAATTTTATTGGGATTAACATGGTTATTGGGTTTAAAAAATTATTTTGACTGATCCATTAACTATTTTATATTTTACGAGATTTTTAGGAATTTTTCTGGATTTGTCCGGAGAAAATTTTCGGGCTGAAAAAAATTGCCAAGTGGCGAACTGGTTGATTTTCTACTGTTATTTAGGACTAAACTATTAAATATCTTGGTAGGACCCATAAATGGACCCACAAAACTAGTGAAACCGAAATTAGAGTGCTAGTTGCTTGGTCTTTGTTCTATTTCTTTCAAAAAAAATGTGATTGGTTCTTTGACTTTTCTACATTCTCCTCCAATTGCCAAATGGTCCCTTCATTTAATGCATGATCATCCTATGCATTCTCGACTCTTCTAGTGGAAGGAAAGAAAGATGACTTACTTTATTTATTCCATTCTCTCACAGCCATTAGCAATAAATGAAAGAGTTCCTTGCTTTTTAGTGCTCCTCCACCGAAACTCTTCATTAAATTTTCAAAAAAAAATATGTGTAATGAGTTTTAATCGACTGATGTAGTACGCCACCTTCGCGGGGCACGGACTCGGATATCACCAATGATATCAGGTTCGGGTCATGCAGGAGTGGGGTGTTACACCAGTATTTGTATATGTATGTGATAGGCACTCGGTCACAACAATAAGAACGAATGTGAGTCTCATGCACATAGCATTATAAGATCGATATCCGTTGAATGAATATCTGTGAAATATTTGATATGTGGTTATGATCCGGTGAACTCATCAATGATGGTTCACTTATTGAGTTCGCAAAACTCACCCAAAATTTGTAAATATTTTCAGAATCAGAAGAATACCCCGTTAGGCCAACGGAAGTATACATATAGCAGTCAAGAAAAGGATAGAGGTCTGGATCAATTCGCGACTGCATCTTTATTTTCATTAATTTTCATATGAAAGGATGTATTCTGAGATTTCTGTATTATGTCTATTGATCAAACTTATTTTGTAATAAATTTTCCAAAATAGAAAAGGTTGTAAATGAAATTGATTTTTGAGTGCAATCATTAAAAATGTGATTGAAAAAGTTTATGATTGAATCAAACACAAATTGATTTTTGATTTTTCACAAAAGTGTGCATTGTTTTAAAAAAGAAAGAGTTTTGATTGATTGAGTGTTCTAACACGCTACCCTCACGGGGCACGAACTTGAATATCACCTAAGATGTCAGGCGCATGTCTTGTGGGAGAGGGGTGTTACAAATAAAAGGCTTGAGTACCTGATTCATCAACCTCATGAAAGTGCTTGGTGCATTGGACAACCCAAATGGCATCACCAACCATTCACATAGGCCCTCTTTTATTTTGAAGGCCTTCTTGCATTCGTCACCTGGCCTTATGTGAATATGATGATAACCCACTCTTAGTATCAATCTTCGAAAATACCGTCGCACCATATAAGTGATCCAACATGTCATCTAACCACGATATAGGAAGTTTATACCCCATTATAATCTGGTTAATGGCTCTACTATCAATACACATCTGTCAACTTCCATCCTTCTTTGGAGTCAATAATGTCGGAACTGTGCAAGGACTCATACTTTCTTATATAAGCATCTTTCGTAATAACTCCTCCAACATCTCCTTGAAAATCTCACTTTCCTTCATATTCATTCGGTAATGCGGCAAATTCGGTAAACTAGATCTAGGAATGAGGTTTCTATTGTGTTGGATATCCCTTATAGGGGTAACCTATCCGGGATATCATCTGGCATTAACTCCTTAAACTTTTTTAGTAGGGGTTGCATTGTCTTTGGGTACTCCTCCACTTGAAATGCTACCTTACTCGTCAACTCCTGTTTGACCACTAACACATGTACTTGTCGTGTTCCTTGATCTCCACTTTGAACCTCTTAGCTATAAACAAGAAAGCATTACCCTTAAAGGTTGAAGTCTTAGTTTTAAGCAATAGAAGCGTGTACTTGACCCCATCCTCTCCAATTGGTATTGGATACTCCTTCCCGAATGCTAAAATCTACATCAAGCTGCCACGGTCTCCCAAACAACAGTTGACAAACATCTATGTCAACAACATCACAATATACTTCATCTTTATACTTGCCAATAGAGAATAGAGTTCTACACCTCTTTATGACTTCTATATTGTCTATTGCAGTTTTAATCCACCCTAAGGTATAAGGATTAGGATGTTTTACACTGGTAATCCTAATGTTTTCACCCTTTCTAACACTGTTCTCGCAGCTTTCACTATCAATGATAACTCCAAATACCCTGTCACGAATGGTGCATCTCGTTTGGAATAGTTGATTCCTTTAGGTTCGGTCTTCCTGCTTAGGTGATAACATCAGTTTCCTCACCATATACATTGAAACCCTCGTCAACTTCATACTCATCATCCTTATGTCCATCTGCTTATCAAGCAATTCCCTCGCCATCGTCATCCCTCTCTATAAAGTTAACCGTCTTCCTCAAAGGACAATCATTAGATATGTGTCCAAGTTGACCACATTTGAAGCATTTCCCCACAACTGGTTTAGCATAAGGGTTCTCAAATCTCTTCATCTCCTTATCTTATGCCTCAACCGTATGCCTTTTTTTTCATAATTTTATCCTCTACACTCTGCATTTTATAACTATGGGGAGTATGCTCCTATACAACTTTGTATTTATTAGTAGATGCTAGAGTCCTATAGTGTCTACATTCCTTCTGCTACGCTCCTGCTACATTATCTCCACCTTTAAGGCCATGTTCTTTGCTTCCGACAGCGTGCAGATAACCTGTACTTGAATTATGGCCCAAAGTGCTAGTCTCAACCCTTCTAAATATCCAACAACTTGCTTTCCTTCATATTCTAAAAGGTTGTTTCTCTCCACTCTCGTGCACTGTCCGTCCTCCTTGAGTGCATCGTTGATATTGTTGGAATATAACTTGCTCGTAATCTGGCAGTAAGGATTCCTGCTTCAACAGAAACTTCATTCTATACTATATACACATCAGTCCCTTCCCTTCGTGCTCCCTCCGTGACTGAATCCTTTCCTAACATGCCAAAGCTCCCCATTCAATCTACAAGCCACAATCCAAAACTCTTTTCTATAGTGCAATCTCTAGATATTTGAAGAATCTGTCAATTTCTACAAGTCAATCAAAAAAAATCTTCAACACCCAGGCTACCGTTAAAATAAGGGATATTCACCTCCAATCTATAATCTCCCGCGTCTCTATCTTCAAATCTATTATAGGCATCTCTCCTCCTACACCCATCGTGTTTTTGAAAACGCCCAAGTCTATTCGGCTTATAGTAATCTTCTTCCTCTGAATCCTCCTCATAGATTGGTTATCTCCTTGTAGGCACAGTTGTCCCTGGTCTTCTACGGTTATCCTGTCTCCTAAGTGTATCAATTCCTAGATCATATAGACGTTTTACAATCTCTTCAATACGCTCCTCGAAACATTGAAATTTGTGTTCTATCTGCTGCTCCAGACGTTGCTCCAAATGTTGCAACGCTTTGTCTACTAAAAAAGGAGTCCTAGCCTCCTAAACACCATAATGAAGACCATTGTTATCGCTCCCAGTCGACATCCTTGCTCTGATACCACCCGACACAATGGATAACATTCGATTTTTCAAAGGTTGTACGAAACCCTTTGAAAAACCAAAGAAAATTCAATAGAAGTCTAAAATAATGTTTTCAAACTGATAAAACTTATCGCTAAGTGACTACAAAAGATAATATAAACTCTAAAAGATGAAAAACTAAGTATAAAACAGTCTTCTACTAGTAAACATTACTAAAACTCTTATAAGAATTTTGTGCAAGAAAAAGTTTTCAGAAAAAGGAAATAGAGGAAGTAGTTGACGAACTTTTTTCTCCCCCTGTTTTTCATTAACTATAGTTTAAATAGGGAAACAGTGGCGAAATAACCTCCTACGTATAAAAAAATGAAACAAACTCATTGTGGATATTTTCACTGTATTATTGAATGAGAAATTCAAGCAACTAACTTTTCACCACTGTTAGAGTTTAACGGCTTCAAGGACCAAGTATGCAATAGATCCTCCTCCTGTCCACTACATGTATTTGCATGTATCAGTCCTCGCCATTACAAATAATCCTTGACCTCAAGGATTGAAATGTGGATAACAATGGGAAAAGCAGCGACGATTTTTCCATATTACATCTTTTGTTGGGGTTCCAACCTATTTGACAAGGATTTCCTCATGCTCTCTATACTGCTCCTTTTTAATAATTTGATGATCTAGGATGGCCTCAGGTTATGGTAGGATGGTTGATTCGTCAGAAACGTGTGGAAGAGAATTTTGTAAAGGTAGAGAACCAATGTGTTTCTTTAAGAGACTGACATGAAAGACATTATGGATACAAGAATCTACAGGGATTCGAAGCTTGTAAGCCATAGAACCCACCTTGCCAATAATTTCATACGGTCCAAAATATCTGACAAAGAGTTTGAGAGAGCGACAAAAAGCCATCAAGTTCTGTCTGTATGGCTACAATCGCTAATATACATAATCCCCAACTTGGAAAGTAACATCCCTGCGATGAAGGTCTGCCAATTGTTTCTTCCTATTATGAGTAGAAGTGAGGTTCAAGCGAAGCTCTGTGAGTATTCACCTCAGTTGTAAAGGACTTTGTCAATAACTTGAACCCTGGTGGTGTCAAGAATATAAGCGTGCAACTTTGGAGGAGGGGTCTCGTACACCAATTTAAAAGGGGGAATCTTGGTTGTGGAATGAACGGAAGTATTGTAACTAAAATTTGCCCAAGGTAGCCAGTCGATCTAGTTGTACAGTCTGTAGTGGGTGTAACAATGTAGGCACTGTTCAAGCATTCAGTTCACTACTTCTGTTTGTCCATCCGTTTGGAAATGATAGCTGGAACTCAAACAAAGAGGTGCCCTGTAATGTGAAAAGTGTCTTCCAGAAAGAGTTTATAAATACCTTATCTCGATCAGTGATTATGGAAGAAGGTAAACCATTAAGCTTGACGATGTGGCGAATGAATTCTTTTGCCACAGTTACCGTCGTGAATGGGTGTTTCAAGGGAACAAAGTGAGCATATTTGCTCAGTCGATTAACCACCACCATGATCACATCAAAGCCTTGAGATGGAGGAAGACCTTCCACGAAATCCATGGAGATATCAAACCATATTTTTTCTAGAAGTTGTAATGGTTGAAGTAGTCCTGCCAGACATTAATTCTCAATCATTGTTGGCACACAGAGCATTCTTTGATGAAGTTTTTGACTAAATTCCTCATACTAGGCCAAGTGAAATCAGATTTTATGTGTGCATGGGTTTTGTTGAATCCAAAATGCCTTCAATGGGTGAGCAATGATTATCTGATAGAATTCCTGGAATTAAGGATGAGGTGGGACTGATTATGATCTTTCCCTGTCCTAACAAAAATCCACTTTTGGTTAGATAATTATGAGGAGACTTTAATTCTTTAAAATAAGGAAGAGTTGTTGTTTCTTACCGTAGAATGGGCCACCAATTTGCTTGTACACATGAAATTGTAAGAAAAGAGAATTTTGATTTACATGAAAGTGCATCCGGCCCTTGATTTTCAACTCCCTTTTGTACTTAATTTGATAATCATATCCCAATATTTTGGGAAGCCATCGAATTTGCATGGGGGCTGAGATTCGTTGCTCCAGGAGGTATTTCAGACTTCGTTGGTCTTTACGTACAATGAAAGGTCTACCCAACAAATATGGTCTCCATTTTCTGATTGCCTTCACT
This sequence comes from Erythroxylum divaricatum, assembly GCA_025434745.1. Classification (NCBI taxonomy): domain Eukaryota; kingdom Viridiplantae; phylum Streptophyta; class Magnoliopsida; order Malpighiales; family Erythroxylaceae; genus Erythroxylum; species Erythroxylum divaricatum. Next base: position 9,170,382 of record JANTPM010000246.1, on the reverse strand, counting down.
ATAGCCAACATTTCTTTATCATATGTTGATAATGAAAAGGAACTCCCCTTCAATGCTTCACTAAAAAATGTGATTGGCTGATTATTCTGTGATAATATTGCTCCAATTCTAGTTCCATAAGCGTCACATTCCACAACAAAATATTGATCAAAGTCAAGTAACTTAAGAATAGGAGGAGATGTGAGAGCTCATTTGAGGTTATTGAAGGCGACTTCGATTTCTGTGGTCTATGTAAAACCATCCTTGATGGTTAACTGAGTGAGAGGGGTGGCTATACTCCAAAATTCTCTAATAGATTTCTTGTAATATCCTGCACGCCCAAGAAAACCCCTTACCCCCTTAACAATAATGGGAATCGGCCATTTTCGAAGTACCTCTATTTTTTACGAGTCTACAACAACTCTTGCCTTTGAGATTATATGTCCCAAATAATCTACCTGAGGTGACAAAGGTGGTCCTACCACATTCTACTATATACCATTATGTCATCAAAAAATATCAAGACAAACTTCCTCAGGAATGGCCTAAAGAGGTCATTCATTGGACTCTGAAAAGTCGCTGGCGCATTTGAGTCTAAACGGCATAACCACAAACTCGTAATGACCTTCATGGGTTCGAAACACTGTTTTCTATATATCATCTTCTTTAACTCTAATTTGGTGATAATCGGATCGCAAATCAAGCTTGAAAAAATAAGTAGCCCTATATAATTCATCCAACAACTCATCAATGATTGATATGGGGTATTTATCCTTTACTGTGAACACATTTAATTCCCGGTAGTCCACATAAAATTGCCAAGAGTCGTCCTATTTTTTTACAAGTAAAACTGGTGAAGAAGATGGACTGATACTAAGACTTATGATACCTAAATCAAGGAATTCCTTAACCATGTCTTCAATAGTTTTTTTTATAATGGGGGTAGAGATGAGGTCGGATGCTAATAGGTCCATAAGTTTTGTTCAACATAATTTGGTGGTCATGTGATCTTGTGGGGGGCAGTTGGGTGAGTGGTGCAAAGACTGCTGGAAATTCGTTCAAAAGAGCCTCCAAGTCGCTGGCCAAAATGTCAGATGCTAGCTCCTGTTGGTTGTCTTGTAAGGTGACTTAAAGAAGATATCTCATACCTGTAAGTTAGCATAGCTCCTTCTCCTTTAAAGGTTCCAATTAAGATTGCATAAGGCTATGAAAAACATGTTGCTTGTCATTGATCTTGAAGGATATTCTAAGCTATTTGTAATCAGTTTCAAATGGCCCTAGAGTTTTCAGCCATTGAACTCCTACAACCACTGGACATGCGGCCACAGGAAACACATAGTAATCGACAGTTATGGGGTAATTTTGAACCACTAACTGAAGTCCCAATCATCGCCCCTTGCACTCCAATTTGTCACCACTGCTAACCATCACTTGAAAAGACCAGTCACTGATAACAATTAAACCAAATTTAATGGCCACAACTTCATCAATAAAATTATGGGTACTTCCACCGTCAATCAAGATAGTAACATCTCGCTTTTTTATTTTTCTAGTTACTCGTAATGTCTGAGATGAGAAGTTCCTGTCATAGCATGTAATAAGATTTCGGAACAAATTCTTCCTTTTCTGCAGATTCCTGTATCTCTTGCTCAGGATCAAGAGTACAATCTCCTATCATGAATAGTTGAGGACATTGGCATCTGTGTCCGAGTGCAAATTTTTCGCAATAGTAATATAACCCATTTTCCCTTCTCTCTCGTACTTCCTGACTTATCAATCGACGTATTAGAGGAGATTCCTTTATGGAAGGTGCAGCGCCGAGTATTCCTATGGATGAGTTGGTACGATTAGTACTGGGCAAATTCGACCCCCTATAAGTGCCTCTTATAGACCCTTTTTCTGTAAGGAATTACGCTCCTCAATGAGTCTGGTCATAGCTATGGCATTGGAGAGTGTCTTAGGTTGCTTGATGCGTACATCTAAGCGAATCTCGTCCTTCAACCCTGCAACAAAACACCATACCGAAAACTTTTCTGGTAAGTGATCAACCTTATGTGAAAGTTTTTCGAAAACTTCCTGATAAACAACTACGGTAGTGGTCTGTTTAATTCTAGATAAGGCCTCGAAGGGATCCTCATAGTCTGTGGGACTAAAATGAGAATGTATTGCCCGAGTGAATTCGTCCTTTTAACTTCTCATAGCAACAGTGTTATTGTAAGGTGATACCTTCCAAATGAAGGGAAGCGAGCTGCACTTGATCTTCAGGAGCGACATTCTTAAAGTCGAAATATTGTTCTGCCTTATATAGCCATCCTATGGGGTGCTCGCCATTAAAATTAGGAAAGGAAAGCTTGAGGTGGTGGCGGTGGTCTTGGTGGCCAGAAGGGGAAGATGAGTTTTCATGGTTGTTAGTGAAAGAGTTGTTTTAGATGTGGCTATTAAAGGGTTTGCCTTTGCGTGGGTGGGTGAATTTTGGTGCAGACAAAGGATTAATCTCAGGTTGAGAGTTATCGGAAGCTATGAGGGCTTGGATTTGTTGGTCTTGGGATTCTTGAGTGGTACTTATGGATTGCAGTTCAGTCAAGATAGTTTGCATGGTATTGTTATTCTGGTCAATACTAGACTCATGTCGGCCAAGGACCGTGCTCATCTCATTGTGGAATTCCACATTGCTCTGGTTTCAAGTATTTATTTAAGCCAACCTGGTTCTGATATCAAAAATGATAAGAATTTCGTGTAAGAAGAAGAAGGTTGCAGAAGAAGGAAATAGAAGAAATAGTTGACAATCTTTCTCTCCCCCTGTTTTTTCATTAATGATAGTTTAAATAGGGAAACAATGGCGAAATAATCACCTACTTACAAAGAAAAATGAAGCTAACTGATTGTGGATATTTCCACTAAATTATTGAATGAAAAATTCAAGCAACTAACTTTCCACCACTAGCAGTGTTTAATAGCTTCAAGGACTATCTGCAATAGATCCTCCTTGTAACATCCCATCACCGATGGGAAGGGTAATTTGGTCATTTGGAACGGGCTAGGCGAGTGTGAATATATTTCGACATGAACATGCATTATATAACTTTTATATAAATATGAATAGAAATTTTTACACATGCACATGATTGTACATGCATTCATGACATTTCCCGTCATATGAGTCTAAATGTAATTTTGTGTGATTAATGTGATAATTGTGTTTAAAAATTTGATTTGGAGTGGTTTATGTGTGTTTTCCATTTTTTGAGAATTTCAAGATTTTTCTGGAAATTTTCGGGGAGAATTTTCGGACCGAAAAAATATTCAAGAGGCAGACTGATGGGATTTTCGGTACCGAAAATTTCTGCCTAATGGCACTGGATTATTAGATAAATGATTTTAGGGATTGTTATAGAGTTATTAGCTAATTCTTAATTGATGTTTTTGTCTTTTTCTCCATGAATTGACAAGTGTTCACATTTCCTTTAATAGTTTTGTACTATTCCATTCATCTCTCACGACTTTTCTCTTTGGGAAAGACTTAAAAAAATTGCTTTATAAGCCTAAAGCTTCCTCTCATCCGTAGCTTTATTTCTTCTCCCTTGGTGTTTTCTTCTCCTTCCTTC
>JANTPM010000246.1:9153267-9164837 GCA_025434745.1 Erythroxylum divaricatum | reverse complement strand
TAATCTTATACAACACATTACACAAAGCAATAGGCCTCAGATCTGACATACTGCTCACATGCTCCTTTTTTGGGAAAAGGACAAGAGTAGTATTATTTAATCCCACAAGAAAATCACAATTATGAAGCAACTCACAACTTTGGGTAAAAATATCACCCCCAATAATATCCCAACATTTTTGGAAAAAGGCCGGATTCATGCCATCAGGACCAGGAGCTTTATCAGGGTGCATCTCAAAAATAGATTTCTTAAACTCTGCCTGGGTAAAAGGAGCTAGAAGCTGAGCATTATCACGATCATTCACCAAAGATTGAATACCAGAAAAATTATCAAAGTTGTGACTACCAATAGGCGCGACAAATAGGTTCGAAAAATATTCCAACACAATCACAGCCATATTATCATAGTCCGAGCATAAATTTCCTGAGGCATCCTCCAAAGCAAAAATGTGATTAATACGCCTTCGATTCTAAGCCTGAGTATGGAAAAATTTTCCATTCGCTTCACCATGATTTAACTAGAAAATTTTTGACCTTTGTTTCCAATAAATAGCCTCTTAGGCCAACAAATTGGTCAGTTCAGATTTAAGAGTCAACAAAGTGGGATCATCTACATTTGTCATACGTAAAAAGTCCATATGCTTTTTAATCTCCTCAATTCGACGTAAAGTCGAAGAACCAAGAGATTTATTCCATTCAGTGAACGATTCACTACAGGCGGCAATTTTCGCCAACACACTGGGGCAAGCACAACTCGTCTACGCCTCAGATACAACTGCCATAAACCTAGCTTCGGTTATCCACTTATTCTCAAATTTGAATCTACGGGGTTTCTTCCCAGGAACACCAATATTTACATAGAGCTTTATAGGGGTATGGTCAGAATATGAACTGATACGGCTGAACAATTTGTGGTAGGTGAAGTGGTCGACCCAGGCAGTTGAGACAAACGCCCTATCCAGTCGTTCCATAATCAGCGCGATCGAACCCCTACCACGATCCCACGTAAAATCAAAACCAGTGAGAGGAACTTCAATTAAATTGAAATCCTCAATACACTCCCGAAATCCATCAAGAAGAGCTCTAAGGTATTCATGACCACCGAATTTCTCAGAAGCAGACGTAAGGTTGTTAAAGTCCCCCATACAGACCCACGGAAGAGACGAAAGTCGAGACAGGGATCGTAGGAGCGCCCAGTTGGAGCGCTTTCTATGCCTCTCTGGAAAACCATAAAACCCAGTAAATAGCCATTTAAACTTGTCGAATGAGACAATCTCAACATCAATATGGTTACTAGAATAACCCAAAACAGAAACGTCTTTATTAGAATGCCAAAGGAGGGCGAGGCCTCCACTACGACTAATATGGTCTACACAAAAGCAACAATCAAATTTTAATCTAATACGAATCTCCTCCATTCTAGTAGAGGAAACAAGAGTCTCACAAAGAAAAAAAAAGAAGGTCAATGCTGATGGACAGTGTCTTGTAACGCCGTGACTGCACGAGGGTTGCCCAAGCCTCGACAGTTCCACGCTATGCAATTCATGATGAACGGCAGGTCTCATGGAAGAGACCGGCCGATTGAGCTGAAACTGGACAGACATCACTATTCGAAGAGGATGAAGCACCTCCATCAGTGTCTCCTTCGTTTTGTTTCAGTGTGGTGGGCGACGAGCGCGAGCGCTTTTTCGAGTCGTCAACATCCATGACAGAAGCTTCCTTATCAATACTGGGTTTGACCAAACTGATGGGCCAGTTCATAGAGTCTAGCGCAAGATCCAAAGAGTCCACCCCATAAGATCCATGCACTAGCGAGAAGAGAAACTTCCGAGGATAGTAGTCATAACTGTTGCCAATCTTCATCGTTGACCCGCAATCCTTATCCCCTGTTTGAAGCCCTTTATTCATGGAGCAAAATCGAGAATTCCCTTGATTGGAGGGATCTCGTTGCCATTGATTGGGGCGATTACAATTTTGAGCCCGAATCTCTGATCGGATATCCTCCTTCCATCCCCGTTGAAGCTCCGCCGCCGGTAACTCTGTAAGTTTGGGGCAGTTGTTATTGCTATGTCTAATAATACCATAGAGATAGCAGAGAAGAGAAACCCGTTCATAACTGAATAAAACTTCAAAGTGATTGCCCCCTTCCTTTTTGATTTTCTTGGTTCGCATAGGAGGTTATGTGATATCCAGTCTAACCCAAATCCGCATATAGTTGATAACAGAGTTCCTCCTACGGCTCGAGTTCTTCTGCATTCAGGTATTCTTCCTTCGTAACATTCTTCTGCATTTATAAAATATATTTTGAGGGAAAAAAAACTCATAAGATCTGCCTTTTTGTGGTCCCGACACAACTGAAGTTAAATTGACACGTTGTCACCTAGTATATTAATACAGTTAAGTGGATAAGTGTAAGTGACAGTTACATATCCGGACACACCTGTCTCATCTACAACATCACACTTCTAATTTTAGGAGCTCCAACTCATTCCCCGTATCCACCGCTCAAGACCATCCCAAGAACACAAAACGCAACCCCGTCTCGGCTTCTCCATACTGCACCTCGGCATATTCCTTTTGAAGCTACCTTCTTAAGTTTTATATCAGTTTCTCTATCCGTTGGTGGTTGCTGTTGATACTTGTATACATAGCTATATATACACCAAAGAGAGCTTTGATCACCATGAGTTCCAGAGACGATAGCGAAGATGGAAACATTAGAAAACCGTTTCTCCATACAGGAAGTTGGTATCGGATGAGTTCAAGACAAGGCAGCATGATGGGATCCTCTGCTCAGATCATTCGTGACTCCATTTCCGTCGTCTTTTGTGTCCTCATCGTCGCTTTGGGTCCTATCCAGTTCGGCTTCACCGTAAAAACACCATTTTCCTTCTCATTTTGGTCTATATTTACAGTTAGTTTTGTTTCTTAATCCATTTCGGGCTTGTATTCGTGTAGTGTGGGTATTCTTCTCCTACACAGAAGGATATTGTCCGTGATCTTAATTTGACAGTCTCAGAGGTTTGACTTTTTGACTTCTAATCGTTTCCAAAGGTTGTTTCTCTCTTGTAGAGGATTGTTTTTGGTGATTAACTGGGCTTTTCGGGGTGCAGTTTTCTGTGTTTGGTTCCTTGTCGAATGTGGGCGCTATGGTTGGTGCTATAGCTAGCGGTCAGATCGCAGAGTACATTGGTCGCAAGGGGGTACGTGAATTGTTTCTCTTTTCTTTTCATTTTCGTAAAAGGGTTTGGAATGGATGAAGGCAGCAGAAACTTCAAATCCACAAATTCTCTTTCTGGATGTTTAAATTTTAGAATAATCCTGATCTGCTGCTTTGTTTGTTGGATTGCAGTCACTAATTATCGCTGCAATTCCCAATATAATTGGTTGGCTCAGCATATCCTTTGCCAAAGTGAGTTATCAGCGGTGCGCAGAGGACTTACAATTGATAGCTTCCTGTGTTATTCAAGCTTACATGTTTAACTCCTTGTTGCATTTGCAGGATTCTTCCTTTTTATTCATGGGAAGATTGCTAGAAGGTTTTGGTGTGGGTATAATCTCATACACGGTAACTTGAAGCTACCAATATTAGTTTTCTATATCAAGTTATTGTGAAATTTATACGAGTGATAATTCTGGATTATCTACGTGTAGGTACCTGTCTATATAGCGGAGATATCACCTCAGAATATGAGAGGAAGCCTTGGATCTGTTAATCAAGTTGGCAATCCTCTCCGATCTTTTCAATATCTTCTTTTTTTTCTGTTACTGTGGTTTTCATTTCTAATGGTGATAGCAAATTGATTAGATCAATTTATTTACTGACTAGCTCTCGGTTACTATTGGAATCATGCTGGCTTATTTATTGGGACTTTTTGTTAATTGGAGAGTGCTTGCAGTCCTAGGTAAGCCCTTAACTCTTTGGCGTTAGATTGCTGGAAAAATGTCAAATGCTGTTCATGTAAGTTATTCTTCATTATGAGTATGGTCCATTTCTATGCCCTACCCACTATTTTGTGTTGCCTACCTACCGCACTCAACGTCTTTGTGATGGCCAAGGCATTGAGTGGTTTTCATGGATTTATATCCATTGTTTTGGGTCCTGTCTTCACCGAGCATCTTAGAGTACACCATCGATCTTGCTCTGGAAGAGGATAGAAACTCAGATCTTCATCAATACGTTCAGAAACAGAAGAGGCAATGGCTGGAGGTAATTAATCGTTCTTGGTCTTCCGCTGCTCTTACTTAACATATATTTACGGTGATTTATATATGTTGATTATGCATGTGTTTTATACGTTATGTGTTGTATGAAATACATGCTGGAATTTTACAGTTCAGGCCAATCTTTTCCATTAATTATGGATGAAATTGTCATTCCTCCCTAAGAGGAGATCTTAATGCTAGATAGCAGCAGTTACTTCATTTATATTCATTTCAGTAATCTAGCAAATAGTTTGATGACTTAACTGATGCTGCATCACTCTGATTCCCAGGAATTCTACCTTGTACTATATTGATACCTGGATTATTTTTCATACCAGAGTCTCCTAGATGGTTGGTAAGTTAATATGCTCCATATTATATGCTAAAGTATTCACTTTTCCCATTTCAAGTTCTCTCATCCACTTTTTCTTCCCATTTTTGGTGGTCATTTGTTCTGCCACCAGGCAAAAATGGGACTGACAGAAGATTTTGAAACCTCTTTACAAGTATTGCGGGGCTTTGACACAGACATTTCTGCCGAAGTGAATGAAATCAAGGTATGCTCCTCTTTCTTTGCTTCCTTTTCTCTATTTGCTTGCGTAAATTTGTGCATCAGGTCCAGATTTTAGTTAAGGTGGTATATTCCACATACATTAGTATATTGTGAACTGAGTCCTGCTATCAGTCACTGGTATCCATGCATACTTTTTTCACGTGCATGTTTAAATTCCGTTGAAGTTATCATATGTCATGGATTTACTGTTTGCAGAGATCAGTAGCGTCATCAAGCAAAAGAACAACAATCCGATTTGCTGATCTGAAAAGAAGAAGATTTTGGTACCCTTTGATGGTAGACTGATTTGTTCAAATTCCAGTGGCTTTCTATTGTAATTTTTTTTTGTTTGGTACGGCTATGGTGATGGGAACCATATTTGCTGTAGGTAGGAATTGGATTACTCGTGCTTCAGCAACTAAGTGGTATCAATGGAATTTTCTTCTATTCCAGTAAAATATTTGCAAATGCTGGTAAACCAAACTCTTCTTTGACTTGGTTTCACTTATGAGATATGTTAGAGGAGAATATGCTGTTCAACATTTTCCTGTAGCCCTCCTATAGTTTTCAATGTCAACACTGACATTCTTCAGACTCAGTTGAACAAGATGGTTTCTTTTTATCCTTCATAATATATAGTATTACTAAGAGACCATATAGCAGTTACTGAAAATTATTTTACTAGGAAAAGATTAGAGGTGGAAATTGATGTGTTTGTTTCCTCTACCTTCCTTTTGTGTAGATGTGTTGTTCAATATTTATCCAAGTGATTTCTTTAAGGTTGCTGTAGATAATTTCAGTGGATATGATTTTTGCTGCTTGGATTGTGCTCAAGTGGATGGTCTATGACGATTGATCAAATTTGACAGGGATTTCCTCAAGTGATCTCGCTACATTTGGACTTGGGGCTATTCAAGTAAGATGAAGCGGCATCGATAATGTTACAGTTCTTATTCTCTTGGGCATTAGTTAAGTGGCGAGTGTGTGGGGAGCTGTGGAAGTGTCAGTCATGTCTCGAAAAAAGAAAAATGAAAAAGGGCAAAAGAAAGATTTATATGGCCATCTAATTTCAAGTTGGATCTTCTGTAGGTTCTTGTTACTGCAGCTGCTACCTGGTTGATGGACAAAGCTGGACGCAGGCTTCTTCTCATTGTGAGTTTCTTAGTGCATAGTGGCAAATTTAGTGGTGGAATGCAAATTTGATCTGCAGAAGTAGTTGAAAAGAACAAAGATCTCAAACTTTAGTCACTTTCGCAGGTGTCTACATCTGGAGTTACTGTTAGTTTGTCGCTTGTTGCAGTCGCCTTTTACTTGGAGGTCAGCAGGATAACTTCGACTCATCTGTCAAATAATGATCTGAATGTTTATTCCATCTGTCTTCAATCACTTATATCTCCATTTATCGGCGCTGACTTGTACTTTTTATTTCTTAAATATTCCTTTCTCGTTCAAATGTTAACAGAGTGTGGCGTCAAAAGATTCTCATTTATATGGCGTAATGGGGATACTGTCACTTATAGGACTTGTGGTATGATTCCCTGTACACTCTGTTCTTGTGTTGTGTTCCTGCGTGTGTCCATGTGCACCGTTTGCTTGGAAAGAGCCCTTTGGTATGAATGTGGAGCCACTTCTTTTCAGGCTGTGGTAATTTTCTTCTCTGTGGGACTTGGAGCTATCCCCTGGATCATAATGTCTGAGGTATACAATTATCTGCAAAGTTCTATTCATAAGGTTTAAGACATGAGTAGAGAGTAGATGGTGCTATCCAACGATGGAACCTCATCAACTTCCGTCTGTTTCTTTCAAGTGCTCAATGTTTTCCTGAATTGCTCATTTTCAGATACTGCCGGTCGATATTAAGAGTCTTGCAGGCAGTATAGCAACTTTAGCCAATTGGCTCTCATCCTGGTTGGTCACTATGACAGCAAACTTGCTCTTGAGTTGGAGCAGTGCAGGTTCTCTCTCTGTTGTCCACATGTTTACAATTGTATGCTATGCTTACATGAGTGTGTTGGTTTAGATGAAGACAATCTCGAATCTGACTGATGGGAGTGTTGTTTTCGTTCAACAGGGACCTTCACTATTTACACCGTGGTGTCTGCTTTTACAGTCGCTTTTGTGTCTGTCTGGGTCCCCGAAACCAAAGGAAGAACTCTGGAAGAAATACAAGTGGCTTTCAGATGAAAAGTTTGCCCAAGTATTTGAGATCTGCTCTCAATCAATTTTGTCAAGATTGCAAATTTCTTATGCAACTTTGTGGTTTGTTTCTCCAAAAATATGGGGGGGTGTGGTGTTGAAACAAAGAGAAAGGAATAGAATTTCATTAGCAATTATTATACAAACTTCTCTTCGATACATATTTCTAGTAGTGAAATGCACCAAACAGGAAGTAATTGATGACAGAGTGCAAATAGTACAAGAACGAAAGATGCTGGTTGCATTTGTCAGTTTTGAGCTCCGCCTTCGTGCAGCCAAGCAAGGGACTTCTTCAAAAACCTATTGTAGACACAGGGTCGTTCCAGGTGAACCAAATGACCTGCCTTCTTTATGCCTTGGAATGTTGCGTTCTCACCTAGTTGCCTGCGGTAACGTCAATCAAAATAAGCTGGTTACTCGCTAGAATGCGATTGGTTGGACTTAGTTTGCTCTGATGCCAGATACAATATAGAGCCTCAAATTTTTGTTCCAACCTCCTAATCAACTAATCCTCTGAAATTGTTAACACCTATGACTGAAACTATCAAGAGTGAAACTGTTTAAAGTTGCAAGACATACTCTTTCATGTTCATTGCGTGTTCCAGCTTGAAGATTTGATCATCTTCACCCCATAGTAGATGTATTTTCTGCAAGACAATACAAACCTGCTTCAGTAACAAAAGAAGGAAGAGCAATGTACGTAAACGTAGATCTACTTTGATGACTCGATCGTTCAAAGTTCACTAACAAAAGAAATTACTTTGAACGACCTTATTTGTACTCGCAAGCAATCAGAGAGTAGAAGTTAAAATACTTGCACGCACAACCTGAGAGAACTTAGGGATGCTGGGATCCTTGTTGCTGACCACGAGCCCTTCCAGGAGTTCTCCTCTTTCCTGCCTGTTCGTGAACATCGCCTGCAATTACTCGGTTAGGACAGGTGAAATTGAGAAAGGTAACTAGTAGCTGGTCCTGAACTTCTAATGTATGCAATGTCTACACACGCAAGTCCGACTTTCAGACAATCCTTGCAACGGCTTTCTAAAATATTGCAGTAAACACATTCTGAAAAAGACAGTTCCAAATGAGCGTTTGTGTAATGAAAAGTCTCTGTGGTCTCGCCGTCTTGAAGGTGATTAGGTGAAAAGCAGTTGAACGACGAAAATTGCAAGTGTCGATGGTCCATTAGGGCCTAGCCTACAATGACTTTGCAGCATCCCTTCATTGCATGCGTTCGCTTTCTATTCATCCTTATTAATTCTACATAGTCAACTATATGATTAATTATTAATTATATGAATATAATTTAAAAAACAAGTATCATAAAAATTAATGAAATAATAACTTTTTAAAAATCTAATTATCAAATTCTTGTCGTGCTATTAATACCATAAAAATGCAAAACTTAAAAAATCTTTCTTGCTTGGAAATACAATTTTATTTGAAAACTATATACTTTTATATCATTCTACGTAAAATCCAAATATAGATATTTATTGACCATTCTTTCCAAAATAAAAGGACTGATGTAACATCTCGTTACAAATCATGACACCTACAATTTGAATTGTCGTTGTTATTATGTCAAGGCTGAGTTTCCCTAATGGAATCAATTCGTGATAGCTCATTCTACCTGTACCAAAGTTGGTAATGTTTTGTAATACACCACCTTAGTTAGATATACCAATAATTTTAAGATGGGTTCCATTCGACAACTTAAGCAATTTTCTTGTGACAAATACAATATGGGAGATAACATTCTTCGAGCTGTTGCATACTTTTCTTAGGATGGAACAAGGTTCTCTATCTAATTTTATGATTTCTTATTTTGTCCCGTAAATTTTAATTATTTATTTATACGAGACTTGCATTTATTTATGCGGGATTCATGCAAAATTCACATAAATAAATAGCTGAGATTTATTGGACACAATAAGATACGATAAAATTAGACAGAAGATATAGACTCCTTAAAGACAAGGTATATCTCGGTGCAAGTTTTACGGAATCCTTGCGTATTGCATGTAAGATGTTGAATCCAACTTCATGAAAATATCGTGTTTGAACACGTGAATGTCCTCTTTTAACTCTTGCAGTACAAAAGCTGATTTTAAGCAGCTAAGGATGGTCCTCTCAAGTTTAAACACAATCACGATGAAAGTATATATCGAACCTAGCTTTATATGGAAAAGGAATGACTTTAGTAAAATGAAAACCTACCTCGAGAAAATCTTTGAAAAGCCGATTTGGGAACCAAAGCTTCTTGTAGGCGGCAACAGAAAGTAGAGCTTTAAGGCCTTTGACAGAATTGGGCAGCAGAAGCTCTGTAGAGGAATTGAACCCTAGTCTGCTTACAGTCTCCTCGCTAATCGAATCTGTCATGGCAATGATCGAGCCAGACACGACCATGCCCTGAACAAAGTCGGGGTACAACTCAGCCATCTTAAAAACCACCATGCCACCATAACTGAACCCCACCACCACACACTGCTCCACTCCAAGTTTCTTCAGACCCTTCATCAAAGTTTCTGCTTGGAAAGTTGGTGACCTGTCAGATTTGTCGGTTACGGAGCCACCGAAGAAGAGAAGGTCAGGAATATAAACAGAGTACTTCTTCGTCAAGGCACCAACTTGAAACTGCCAAGTGACGATACCCTCTCCGGCAAAACCATGGACTAAGACTACCACAGGCTTTTTGGGTTTGATTAAGACTGCGGTGTCACCTTTTAGGCCTTTCTTGGGTTTCTTGACGGTTTCAACCGGAACCCAGAAGTTCATGACAGTACCCGGCTCGGTCTCGACGGCTTGAGGCTGAATACCTGCCATTTTCATTAGCCCGTTTATCAATGGCCTCTGAGCTGCAACTAGGTTCACCATCTCTATTTGGCTAGCTTGCTGTTTCTAATCAGTTGGCGCAAGCTTGTGAATGAGCGTGAACGCAAAGATCAGGGGTTTTTAAACAGCGAGAAAAAGTTGGTTTGGTGCTGGGTTGTTGTCTTTTGTTATTGGCGATGGCCTGCTTATGGCATTGAAAATTTGCAGACAATTTTACACTTCTTCTACACTTGAGAGGCCCACACCATTTCAGGAAATAATTCCAATTTTGTGTTCTGAGGACTATCTTATTAGTGAAAACAGTACTAAAACTATATTTCATTAAGTTTAAGGATTGTAAGTTCAAATATTATTATTATATGGTAACAACTACAGAGCCATCAATCTAGTAATGTTATAGCGATCATGATTAATCTGGACTGAACTACTCATGTACATTAACATATGACCTTACATTAGGCAAAATACAGATATATTCTCCTCTATAATAACAATAATATAAATCAGTGAATTTTATCTGATATATATAATACTAATTTAAAATGACTTATCAACTTAAGAGTTATTTATCATAAATAAGTCATTATGATTAATCAGTAATGAATTTTAACATAAAACAAGCGTAAAATCTTTCAAAATTAAAAAAAAACACTTTAGATATTATTAACTTTCCAAATAATTTTTTATACGTCCTTAAGTTAAATCGGTACAAAAAGAGGTTTAAGGTTTAAAAGGTATAGCTGGGTATTATACCGTCACAAAACTAACCAAAGATTAAATAAAATTAAAAATTTTGAAAAAAGAGATTGTTAAATATAAATTAATTGATTTATTTTAGTTTATAATAATTTATTAATTTACGAAAATTGATCGAATAATTAATAAATTGATCAATTCTTAATAACAAGAATTATTAAAATAAATCGAACTGAAAAGTTTGACGGTTTAAAACTTTTGAACTGTTTAATTTTTTAATCATCCAATGTCTCCACTCCTAATCCTAAGAGGCAATGCCGTAAATTATTGAAACATAACATATGTTATTGAGTGTAACAAAGGCCCTATTTAGCAATCAGCAGATTGCATTAATTGCTAGTTGATTCTATCAGTGGTTAGCTAATAGCGAATTAATATAGCTAATTGGACAAGTAGATACATTAGTTATTTATTTAAAGATGTTTGATAAAATTAACTGTTTCGTGTTTATGTCTAAAATGACTTATGAGTATATGACTTTAAAAAATTTATAAGGACACAAGTATTGGTTGTTTATATCTTAGTATTTTTTTTAATATTCTCATAAATATTTAGATAGAACAAAAGAAATCAACATGATCATTTTCTTCAATATCTTCCATCGAGTATTAAGAACACCAAAAACTCTTCCCATACAACTTCTCAGTAAAGAATGAGCTAAATTTAAAACTTTTCGAAATCTTCTTAGATTTGCACTACAAATGGCTAACTGAAGAACTTAAGAGATCACTAAAATATCATTAAAAATAATCTTTAAAATAAGGTCAATCGGATTACACCATAAGTTTTTCCTTAAATGCAGCACCAACGAGCTTAATATGAAATTGGGCATATAAAAATGATATCGATTTAATTTCTAATTTAAGGAAATATAATTTTTTGCTATTTTAATTTTTAAAAATTGAGATTATATTTTAATATATTAAATTAAAATAAAATTATTTTAAAAAATGTTTATATTAATCTCTTAAAATTTAAACTTAGATAAAAATAATTAATTTAAATTTGACTTATTAATTTTAGAT
>JANTPM010000246.1:8996607-9007510 GCA_025434745.1 Erythroxylum divaricatum | reverse complement strand
GGATATTATTCCTAATAATCGACCGATTCAACTCCCCCACGGTCATCGTTGATTCGTCTTTCGGTGACTCCTCCACGACTAGCCCATCCTTCTGGTCACTCATCGTGGCTCCCTCAATACCTCTCACCCCCGGCATCGCCACTACTTCTGCCACTACTTCAAGCGGCCCGGCTAATCGGGAGGCCCTCTTGGCGGTTTCATCTCTAGGGCTAACCCCACTTCTAGGACTGGTTGACATGTTTACAAAGAGGAAACTTTAGGAAGAAGCGAGGAAAAAGGACGTACCTAATTGGTGATTGAAGTTGGGAATTTGAACGGCGGTTGAAAGAAAACTCCAGAAACTGTGGGCAAGAAGGTGCAAATGAAAGCAGAATGAAAGCCGGAGAACAAATCTGTAGTACTTATAGAAGATTGGTTGAATGGGTGTTCCAACCAACGCTTGACGCATGGAGAAAATCCGAGCCGAACTCAGACACGTGGCAAAATCTGGGTCGTACAAATTAGGGTTGTCAGTTACCCATAGCGGCGCAACAGTTGAAAGGATAGATGTGACAGCTGTACAACGGTTACAAAAACGTCTTGTTTCAAATTTCTAAAACCTGTCAGAGGACACGCGTCGTTAGTAATGATTAAATTTATTGCCTCGACTAGGCACTTGCACTCGATCGGTCGATCTTATGTTACGCTCGATCGGTCGATCTTATACCTACTTTCCATCGGTCGATCTCGGTCGGTCTTACCTCGAGTCGTCACGCACTAAGTATTGATGTCCGACCGATCGGGCCTATCACGAGCCGTCATACAGACAAGCTGCGCGATCCTTATGTACTCCTTCGACCCCTCCCCTTGGTCAGAATCGATGAGTAGGGGGGCTTATGGTTGGGTTGGTCGTGCTAGGCCAAAGCCCAGACTCAGAACAACGCATGGGCCGATCAGCCGATCCTTTGGAAGCTGACCTAATTCCTACAGGTAAACCATATAAATTTATTACCTCATCATGAAAAAGGTAGGATTCTCATAACCCTATTTTTCACTACGCATCAGCTACCCAAAAGCTTACACAAAACACTAACTTGAGTGTCGGAAGGGCTTGCCGGCTATCAACCCCCGGTGTGCCTTGTGCTGTTTTGCAGGTATTCTCTCGCTAACGACAACCAAATTCATGGATCCAAACGGTAGCGTCCTGCCTTACCAGAATCAGGCAGAACCAAGATATATTTAACTATTTGATCACATTAAACAATTAATAATTATATTTGATAATCAGTGGATTAGATTGGCGAATTGAACCCAATCTGTTATTTGCAGCTAAAAAATTAAAAGACAAAAAAACGATTGTATCTAAAAGTTATTACAAATTACTAAAGAGATTGAGATAAAGATAAAAACAGAGATAAAGATAGAAATAAAAATAAAAATAAAATAGAGATAAATTTATCATATTTTGATAAATTTCATTCTTTTAATCGCACATACAAATTTAACTTAATTAATAGCTACCACTTAAAATCATAAGATTAGTAGTGTATCAACTGACAAGGTTAACAGCATCGATCAAGATCTTGAATTTATGCTACCTGATGTATTTGAAGATATTTAAATTAACTATGCATAAGAAAGTGTTGAAGAACTGAGTACTTGGGAGATGACAACGATTCGTGATAATGTTGCTTCTAGTTTAATGGCAATTAGACGTCGTTCTTAGATTATTATAAACCTTTGTTTTAATGATGGTGTTGACTTATTTTGCTCTATCTAAATTCTTATAAAAATATTCAAAAAGTATTAATATATAATACCATGTCTTTATAAATAATTTTTTAAAGTCATGTCCTTATAAATTATTTTGCATATAAACAGCTAATACTAAATAACTAATTTTACCAAACATTTTTTAAGAAACAACTGATATTATCTGCTGGCCAAATCAGTTATATTAATTTGTTGTCAGCTAACCACTGATAAAATCAACTAATAGCTAATGTAATTCACTGAGGGTCAAAATCTTGTAGAACTACCCAATCAAGATTTAAAGTAGAACTTCTAATAACATGACAACCATATGTTGTAGCGAACTTAAAGGAAATGTCTTACAAGAAGAAAGATTTAAGAACACTACATACAAAAATTACAATCACAGATTTAAGAACACTACATACAAAAAATATAATCACAATCACGTGCCTTAAACTATACCACTAATCTAGATAGTAAAATACTTTTTATTTGTTGATGATTAAAATTTAACCAAAAAAATAGGGTAAATATGCATATGCCTTTGAATTAAAGTAATAAGCAAGGTTTGAGTTGTATATTGTTATGTAGTGAAAAAATTTTCTTAAAGAGAATTGATTATTAAGCAAAAAAAATTATTGGTGTTAATATTACTCTTTGTCACAACTTTGAAGGCATTGTAAAAGGCTGGCCCAACTTGAAGTTAATAGGCATAACTTGAGTTAATCAAACTCAAGCTAAACTCAGATTTTTTTTAAGATTTTAATCTTCCGAGCTTGATCTAGTCAAAAGCCCGATATATATTAAGTTAGTAGGGTTACTTGTTCTCTTCTCCTTATCTGAAGGTGTTCTTTTCATCGTCAGCTTCCTTCATTCTCTCAACCCAAGTAGAGAAGCAAAGAGGAGGAAGATGGCAACTTTGGTTTAAGGCAAAGATCAACTTAAGGCAAATCAACAATAGGATACACCGTAAAGAGTTAAAGCTTAATTATCTTAATTTTTATTTCTTAGTTAGATTCATCTATAGTTAGGCTATGTTTGGTTAGACATAAGATTTTTAATAGAATGGAATAGTTTATAATGGAATTGAATGTAAACGAACGTAATATTAGAAAATTGTTGTTTAGAAGGAATGTAAGTGTAATATAATAAAATGTTATTTAGAAGAAGGGTTTTGTTTAGAAGAAGAACATAATATAATATAGTGAAATGTTGTTTTTCATTTTACATTCCTTAAACCTCTCAAATTCAAAGTAACTTATTTTTACTATCTAGAATGAAATAGGATGTAACATGAAACTCTGCCCTTCAATCACTTCCCATTCCATTCTATTATAAACCCTAATCTCAAATGATGAAATAATATTATATTTCATTCTATTCCATTTGAAAATCCTTAAGGATATAGTTTCGCACAAATTATGAATCAATTGCAGCGGCTATAATCTTTCTAACAAATATGAAAACAAAAAATCAAATACAAAATAAACATATCAACACTCGAGATCTGGTAACGCTGTTCAATACACCATGCCTAGGTCTGCGAAGCCCTCACCCAACTTAATCACTTTCACTAAATAACAAAAATAGTTTTACTCAAAGCATTATAGAGCCAACTCACTCATCCCTTGACATTATCCCTCGTTCTCACAACCTGTAAAAGAAAATTACTCCCAATAACACGACCACTTCATGTTAACCTCAACAGAGAATTTTTTCAATAATATTTGATAATAAAGAATGAAAATAAACAATTCAAGTGGTTGAAATAATAAAGAATATAAAGAAAGACACTTGAGATAAGGAAAATTAATCTCTTAAAATCCAATTTCTTCAACAAAACAAAAGGAAGTTGTCCATCAAGAAATTTGCTGTGAAGCTTCGATATTGTCAATAAAACATATCATATATAGTAACCACAAAAACTCATCAAATGAACAAATATTTCATCACTGAAACATCATACAAACACAGTTGCACACACCACCAAAAATCTACACATTTTTCCTCTCAATGAACTACAAAGCAACTATCCAAAAATCATATTTTATGCGTGTAGAATACAGCCACAAAAGATTACCCAAATCACCAAAGAAGTCATATGTTTTATCACCGAAACATGCCAAAACACAGCTACATAATTGGCAAAATTATTGCACGTTTTTCCTCTTAAAAATAATTAAGCAGCAGTCCAATTATGTACCTACATATGTAGAAACACAGCTGCCAAGAATAGTTCAATAGAGCATCTAATTACTCACCCAAAAACAAAGAAAACGTAGATATAAAATTGATGAATTAACTACATGTTTTTCACTTCACAAAAATGATAAAGTAGTTGACCAAGAATTCACTCATCTTTTGAAAAATACAGCTGCAAAAAGATAACATTAATATCGTAAAATCTGCTACCAAAGATAGTCATTATTGCCAAAATAGGCTAATAGTTAAATCCTATCTTGATTAGAATTTTAAACATAATTAACCTTATCTTGAAAGAGTCCTATATAAGATAGAATGCAAAATTCCAACTATGTCCAACTAAGTCCAATTTTAAATAATGCCTAAAATTAAATAATAAGATATCATAGCATATATCCTAACAATCTCCCCCCTTTTTGGCATTATTTGACACATATTGAAACTCCCTCTCAAGGCGATAATTGGACGAATACCATTGAGTTCACAAAACACACGGGAACTCACCTTTAATCGAACATTGAGATCCAAAGAACTTCCATCAAGGTCATATAAGCAAATATCCAAATACACACATATCCAAATATCCAAATTTAATAAAAACAGGCACAATGATTCAAACAAGTCATCCAATTTTCTCCAAGTATACACAACATCTATAACCACTACATCAGTCATTCTCCACTTGGGTTAAAAGATGTCAAAAAGCAAGGTTAATAGTCACGCATATACCTTAGAATCTCCCATTGAATTGAACAACCACCAAAAACAATGATATATCTTCTCCTTGAGACAAAATAATGTCAAAATGAAGAATGCTTTCAATGCGATCAATGTTAGCAAATAAAAAGGTATAAAAATCAACAATAGGTGTGGCAGAAAAATCATAAGCACGCAACAGTAGAAGACCAAGATGACAATTTACCACCAGTCAAAACATTATCCAACATATCATTACTCACATTAAAGTCATCCATATACGACTGATTAAGTTTAGACACTGCAAAAATGCATTCAACGAATCGGTATCAAATTTAATCAATCTCTCCCTCACATAAATCGTATGAAAGCATATTGCCTAAAGTCGTACAACCCACGATATAGAGAGAAATCAAGATAAAGCTTGAAAAACCCTAATCATAAAAAATCCAAATCTTCTTACAGGTCTCCGACCAATTCAAATCTTCTTACAAGTCTCCAATCAAGCATCAACATTTTTCTAACATAACTTCGTAAGTCAAAATCCAAAAGCAAAACTTTCAAATCATCAAGTACAGTCTCATTTTTACATCAAATAAAGTATTCAATAAGTAAGGAAAAACCAAATACACACCTATCACCTAAACTTTAGAAAACTCATAAATCAAAAACTCAAAAAGTCTAAACATTAATTCCTTTTAGCCCTCTTTTTTTAATAAAAAAAATCAAAATATGCTTCAAAATGTAAAGCACACAATCCCTATACTCCTCGAAGAAATTCAAGCCTTGCTTATTCCTCGTCATATCATCTGTGTCATTAAATGTCTGGTTGGTTTCTTTTCCAATAACAACTAACTGCAGTTCTGGACAATTTCTGGTAATAACTCCCTTGTGTGTCTGTTTTGATGTGTGAGGCTGATTTTTTCTAACCCAAGTGTGTTTTGGTAACATAGGCTACTATTGGAAATTTAATGAAGAATATCTAAATTTTTATTTTTGACCCCTTTGAAATATCATTTGTAGCATCTTGTAACAATTAAGTCTTATGTGTCCATTAACCCCACAAAAGTGACAAGTATAAATTTTCGTTTTTTCCTTGAAGTTTCTCTTTAGTTAGATCTGGTTGCAATATTTTTCTCATCATTCAACTTAGAGCATTCACCTTATAGCGAATGCCTTGAAGGTCTCTTTTAATCTTACCAAATTTTAGCAACTTTTCTAACTTTTCGATACCTCCATTTAACATTCTTATCATTTTTTCTGTACTGACCAGCTTCAACTTTATTTCATTAAGCTCATCTATTTTAAATAACAACTTCTTCTCAAAGTTTTGAATGATGTTCTTCGAGGTAGAGTTCTCCTTTTTTAGCTTTTCATTTTTCTTACATATTTGCACCCACTTTGCATACATTAACTCATAGACTTTGTAAATATCCTCACTTTTGTCTTCTGAATCACTCTCATCACTGTCATAATGAAATTAAATTTTGGACTGGTTCGTCAGTATTTTTTCAAAATTTTGGATTGAATTACCCACAATTTCATCATCAGTTTCTTCCTTCGTGGTTATTGTTAAGTAAGAAACTGAACTTTTGTTGTATAAAGTAACTCACACAACATTATTGCTCACAAATTCCTCTTCGCTACTATATTCACTTCTAAATTCATTCTCACTTCAAGTGCTCATATAAGACTTCCATTTTCTCTTCTTCAAAGTTTTAGCACATTCTGCTTGCACATGTTCGAAGCCTTGACATTCATGACATTTAATTTTCTTCACTTTTCTTTCATCTTTTTGAGTTTTAATTTGTTGTTTGAAGTCATTATTTGGTAAGCACCCACCATTCTGCCTAAATTCGAGTTTATCTTTCTTCAACTTCTTTAACCACTTGTTGAAATTTCTTGTCAATAATTTCATATCCTCATTCTCATTAGATTCACCTCCCAAGTCATTTACAACTTTTCCAACCTTGGCTTGCAATGTCAACCCTTTGTTCTTCTCTCATTTATTCACCTGAAAGTTGGTAAGAATCCTAATTGCCTTATCTAAAGATAATTCATTGATATCATAGGTTTTTTCTATGGCTGCAATTTTCGATATAAATTTCTGAGGCAATAATCTCAATGTCATCTTAACAAATTTCAGATTCAAATACTTTTTCCCAAGTTGATGTGTTTGGTTTGCTATGTCACAGTATTTCATGGAAATCTCCAATAATTTCACTCTCACCCATCTTTAACTATTCAAATCTCACAATCAACATTTGAAGTTTGAGGCTATCATAGATTTCAATCCCTCATGTATAATTTGCAAAGTATTCCATATTTCTTTCATCGATTCACATGCAAAAATCATACTAAAGCATCATTCATCGATAGCACTAAAGATTGCATTCAATGCATGAGAATTGACAAGCGTTTCCTCTTTTTCAGCTCTTGTCCATTCAGACGTATCTTTAGGTACTTCTTTTTTATCAATTGTCATTGGATGTGTCCAACCATTCAATACCAAAATCCCTACCAAAATGCCTTATACTTGAATGAATACTTTCATACATACATTCTCGACTACTGATAAACATTTTTATACACTGCTAACTGTCACTAACAGAAAGTTAACTAATTGCTAGCTATATTACCGACTAAGCTAAGTTACTTCAACGTCAAGTAACTTGCACTTCGTATTCTCTTAGTCATCACTGCTTCACCTTTTACATCACATCTTCATGGAATCTAATCTCCTCTCTTAAAAAAAAAATGTTTTTTATTCCATAAGGAACCAAAATCCATTTTTAAAGGAAAAAATACAACCGATTGTATGCAATAACTCAACAACCAACAGTTGCTCGATACAGGACTAAAACAAAATATTGCAATATTGCTCTTATGGTTGCATAACTTTGTCGAATCAGTTTACTTAAAAAAACTGGTCTCCCTCGTATTAAATCTACTCTTTGGCATGATAACTTCGTGCTACTATTCTTAGTTCTGTTTCAACCTCTTATGCATTCAGATTGACAATTCACTTTATTCGAGATCTGATAGCAAACAAACTTTACATCATAACGATTACTGATTTCTTACAAAAAAAAAACTCTTTGTTCAATCAAACTTCAACATCTTCAGGGCAAACTCATAATTACTCTGTCCTCGTAGGGAGGGCTAATATTCCCACTACCTTATTTTCTTTCTGATAACATCTGTTACTATACATAAATTATAGTTCTTATCTGTAATATATTTTCATCTGTTATTATCTCCGCGATTTATCAACATAAAGAAACCTTGAGTGCCCCAAGTACAATTACAAGTCGATCAGGAACCAACTCTATCCGTTTGTCTGAAAACGTGCCTTCTCCTTTTCCTTGACCTCACTTCCCTGGGTCTTGTCGTAAGCTTCAGGATCGATCATACAGTCCAAATAATACATATGTTAGTGAAGAGATAAAAAGGGAAGAAACAAGTTCAACAAATAAAAGTTTGTGGTCTAAATATGATAGAAATATTACAAGGGTGGTTTTCATGGATTTTCTTGTCAGTATCATCGTCAGGAATTGACCGATTTCCTCCATAAATGCCACCAAATCCTTCTTCGTCGGACCTCGTGGCGTACCCTTCTCCAAATGAATGTGACATCAAGTCCCTGTTTAATTGAAAGACAATAAGAAATAACAATCTGCGTCTAAGAAAAATGATAAATAACAGCGAATGCATTACCAAAGAAAGATTCAGGCACAAACCCTTCTTTCTCAGTAGGGTTCTGGGATTTTTGAGCCTTGCCCATTTTGTTATCACCCTCTGGCATGTTGGACACTGTTGTGACCTGCCTGAAGCTGACACTTGAAGCTCTTTGACGAAGTTGATTCGGCGTTGATGAGAAGAAAACTGTAGGAGAATAGGCTCGAACGGATCTTATCGCCTGATGCATGGTTTTGGACTTACCTGAAAATCGTTTCTTTAAAAACCGGAGAGACATCCAACTGCCAAAGAGGCACAAATTTAGAAGGCCTAGTTATGAGTCGTAAGCGACAAAGACACGTAGCAATTCGAGAGGAGACGTGGCTCTAGAAAGAACTAGAACAATGACTTGTAGATTGACATCTGGCATTCATGTCGATCTTATTCCCGAGGGCAGAGAAAAAGCTTATGGGCAATTACAAAAAGACAAACTAGATAAAAAGAAAAAGTCACGTCAAGATGAAAACAACTTCAACAGATAAAATATTAATATTACATCAAGAATGACTCACAACATACAATAAATAAAGACAAATGATTTCAAATAAAGAGACTCGTAATAATAAAAGAAATCCTAATTGTCAAATAAATTCTTGCCACGATTATACAGCAATCGATGACCCGATCAAAAAGTATTTCAGATAGGCTTGGCCTATGGTGCAGGCGAGCCAAGAACTAGGTGGGCGGGCCGAGGTCAAATGGCCCGTGGCCAAGTCTGCCGTCGAGCCTCAATCAGTCAAGTCGTTTAATATATTTTTAAAAATTTTATATATTTATTTTAAGGCAATTTGAAAAACATGTAGTTAAAAATTTTATATATTTATTTATGGTCATTTCATTCTTTCTTTTCATAAGGTTAGGGGAAAAAATGTTTGACCTCCTAAAATCATCTTTTTTTTAGTATATGATTCTACATGTCTCTTTAAATGAGATGTTCTACCTTTCGAATCACTTGAATACAAATTATGATAATAATTGCACTTTGCTTTTTCAAATTCGTTAATTGATGTAGTCTTTTTAATGTGATTCTAATCTTCACTTCTATGTTGAGTAACTTGAGTTCTATTTAAATTTCTATCGTTACTTGGTGTTGGAATAAATGTTTCCACTTCTACCTTTGGTACTAGATTGGAACTCTTAATTGAAGGAATATTCTCATCCATTGAACAAAACATGTAAATACTTGAGGTTAGAAATAAAAATGTACTAGAAAATGACACATTTTTAATCAAAATATTTTGCCTACATTCTAGTTAAAATATTCCATATAAAACAAAATGTTCAAGAAAATAAAAAAATGTCTGAACTTTGAATATGCTAGAATGTCCAAGTAAGTTAGGTTGATCATTTAGGCATTAACTTCATACTCACATGCACATTATAAGATATGTGTATTTTGGTCCTCTTGTCACAAGCTTAAGATAAAGCTGAACTACTGACATGAGTCATTTGAATTATCGTTTATAAACACAAAATATTAAAGTTGTTTTTGATGCAGTCATTAAAATGGTTCTCCAGCCACCAAAATAGAAGAAGAAAAAGAAGAGAAAGGCACAAAAGGCCTACTCCATATTGTGATTACAAGATGAAGCACTGGGAGGAAACAACGCACATTAGGTCCCACTATATGGAAACATCAAGATGCAGCCTTTTAGTCTTTACTGACAGAACTAGGAACAATCCCGTAAGCATCAAGTTTAAGTATATGTTGTATTCAGGATTGAGTACTAATCTGTATATAAATCATTTCTTTGTGTTCTTAACATCTCACCTTTTCTATTTCTTTAGGTGTCTTTGGATAATATATTAACTAGAATGACGATCCCGCTGTATTTAGTTGAATGATCCTAATGTAATCATCGTTTTATGTTGAATCATTCACAATGATTTCTGTTGATTTATTTCTTCGCATCTTACATTTGTTATCACTAATATGCAAATGGTATATCACTGAGTAGTACTCAATTTATTATATTCATCATCTTTTCTATTACTAAAAATAGTTATTTTATTCCTTATTTATTATAGCCTTTAAACCAAACAGCCTGTAAGGATTACAAAATTAAAGTTAGGATTTTGTTAGGCAAAATTTTTAATTTAGTTATAATATTTTATTAATTTAAAAATACTTTATTAATTAAGACAATAATATTATTAATAATTATTTTAAATTATTAAATATATGATTATATCCTAAACGTACATGTGACATTATGAGCCATGGATACGAGTACCGTTCTGCTCTGGCTTGTATCGGCCGGAACATACCATACCTGTAACATCCCATCATGGATGGGAAGGGTAAAATGGTAATTGGGAATCAGTTACGGGCATGTATTTGTAGCTCGGCATGGTCATGCCTAATATGACCTTTTTATAGGCATAAATTGAAATTTTTGCACATGCACATGATTATACATGCATTCATGACATTTCCCTGCATAAGTGTCTAAATTGGATCTTTTGTGAAAAATGTGTTATTTGTGTTTGAAAAATTGATTCGAAGTGATCTTGATGTGTTTTCTATTTTTCA
>JANTPM010000246.1:8974293-8985964 GCA_025434745.1 Erythroxylum divaricatum | reverse complement strand
GGGTAAGAAGAGTGATCGAGAGCTCTGTTTTCTTTCTAAAAACATACCGTATATTCAGAGATAAAGGCGGGAAAAAACGAAAGAAAGAGAAGCTCGGCTTCGCTTGGGTGAAAAGAGCTGAAAGTGGGCGTTGGTTTAAATAAAGGAAAACGTCGACGTTTTGGATGTGGGACAGAATAAGTATAGAGTTAATGGCACAAAGGATCTGATGCCCTGGCTATCACCACTCGGCAGCTCCCACTAGGCCGCTATTACTGACTTGATCATAAAAATGGTTATATTATATATAATATTTGTTTATATTTATTATTTGTTTTGCTTTTTGAGGAATTGAATTTTCAAATATATTAAATTAATTAATTACTTATATTTTTAGAAGGTAAGTCTTAAGATTTAAAGAGGTACTTAGTTTTAAAATAATTTAATTTGCAGACTCTAATCAACTTAAGTTGATTATATTTTGCTACGTTTCTTTCCTTTGACGGGGATTAATTACATCCATCAAATTATCACTGCAAAATATACTATATGAGGTTTTATAACTCCTACTTAATATGCATACATATTTTTTTTCTTTTGTTCATAAGACTTATAATTGAGAAGAGAGCCTACTAATATAATATTTTTATTCTTAAAAATTAAAAGAGGTTTTTTGCTACTTAATTCTTTCAAATAATTCCTTTATTGATGTCTTCAACACTTCATCTAACAATGTTGCTTTCTAAGTTTGTGTTAGGCTTTATTTTATTCTTATATAAAATTATTAATTTAATTTTGACATTTTTATTTATTTATAGATAAATAGAAGGAAGTTCTAGTACTAATAATTCAACTCCTTTAGGTTTAGGAAAATTTGATGATTTAGCTCGAGATCAAGCTAGATATGTTCTTATGATGAAGAATCATATTATTTATTTGTATTGCAACAAACGTTTGAAAAGTAGGAAAATCAACATATTAAAAAAAACATTTGGTTGAGATCAAAGGTGATGTGGAAACTTATAAGAAAGTGAGTCATAACGTAGAATGACAAATGAAAACTTTTTTTGAAGAGCATCAGCGTGGAAAAGATAAAAGGGAGAGATTGAGCTACGAAATTAGTAATAATTTTTTTTTTTGGTGGTTAGAATGATAGTGAAGATGATGAAGGTGATTTTTCTACTTAAAAAGAAGGGAATGTTGCACTTGATATGAGAAAAAAAAGAAGACATATTTTTAATCTTTTTACACTACGAACAACTCTTAAAGCTCATTTTATCAGTACAATAAGGCGTGAAAGGAATTAGAGTATATCTTAATTAATACATCCGTTCAAAGAAAAAAAAATTAAAACACAAAAAGATTGAACGACTTGATCTTTGTTTGATGCAATTTAAAGTTTCAAAAAAGATATGTTATTTTCATTATTAAGTTGAATATAATTTTTTAATAATTTAATTTTATCTTTTACCAGGATTCTTAATTGAATAAATAATTCTATAGATCTAATTTGTCTTGACCATAATAATCTTTTAACATATTAAATTTTTAAGAAACTAAGTTTGATAGATAAAAGTAACTTAGATGAAAAAGTATTGACATGTCATTTGGTGCAATAAATTTGAACGATGTGATGATAAGACTATTCTTGATGATGAAAATTTTGTACTAAATAAGAATTGATTTCAATGTGATTTGAGAGAATATTCAATTTAACAAAGTTTCAAGTTTTTTTTTTACTTCTTCTCTTCTTTTAACTTCATTTGTATTTTATGCACATGTTAAATTTTGTTTATATAATATAAATATAAAAATTTTAACTATAAATATTTTAATTACAGGTTTTGTCTTTAATTGGTTTTGTTCTTTGACACGAACATTTGTTATAATTAGGGATGACAAAAAGACTCAAGCCTAGCCTGGGTTGACTAAGCCTCAGGCGTGGTTAGGGTTATCCAACCTCGATAGCCCAAAATGATACATTTTATTTTTTTTAAAAATAAAAATTGGGCCTACTCAGGCCCTGACCTTGTCCAATTCATTGACATCCCTAATTATAATACTTATGAAATCATGGAACTTTATTATTCTTTATATTTGATGTTTTGATGCATTTATTATTTACTATATAATGAAACTATTACATTTTAAGTACTTTGCGCTATCCTTGGTTTTATATATGTTCGACGATTAAAAAATATTTTTCTTATAATAATTGTAATTATTATCTATATGTAAAATATGTGAAAAGTAAAATTAATAGAAATAAAAAGATATTTGTTATTTCAAACTTATATTATTATGATTTTTTTTGATACATGATTGATGTAAAATTAAAAATACTCAATACATCATATTGATAAAATATTTTGTAATTTTATAAAATTTAAGAATTATTTTATAATTTTTAAAAATTATTTACATCATTACGCAGTTTTGATCGGTACTTGTATTGTATCGTATCAAAACTAAAATTGGCATCGATATTAATACAATATTCATAATATTGATAATAGATTCCAAACCTAAATATTTATGTATCAGGTAGAGAAGATAGTAAGGTCACAAAGAAAAGCAATGGTATTACTCCCCAATTTTTTAAATACTTTAAGTTAGTTTTTATCATTGTCGATGGTATTATGTTACATTTTAACATTTTCAAAATAATACTGATAATACCTTAGATTATAAAAATGTTAAGGTTTTAGCAATTTTTAGTATATGAGTTATGATGTGAAGTCATAGATAGAATCAACCAAATATTGATATAATCTTAAAAATAACTTTACTGAATATTAATTAGAGGTGTAATTTTCACCTTAATGTTTAAGAAAAGTCTAAATAAAGTCTCTAATTTCATTGTAAATATATGTTTCTAAAATAAAATCTTCATTGGTTGTGGCATTATAAAACATATTAATCTTGTTCATTTAATGTTCATTGTTGGTTGGTCAAATTCAATAGTAATAAGATAAAATAAGATGAAGAAAAAAAGTTTGAAGACAAAAGTATCCTCCATCATTCACTCAACTGCAAACAACCTTCAACTTAGCTCTTTTTAAAATATATAAGGAATAGAATGATTATTTATAAAAATATAATAGATGAGAAATTGAATGAAACGAGCATTACATAATTTGGTTTATTCATAAAAATTTCTAATAATGATATATACTAATGTTTAGATTAAAAATATAAATTTAGAATGATAAAGAAATAATTAATAAAAAAAATCAAAATATCTATTATAGCTTCCACTAATTACATTATTATTATTATTAAAGTTTAATAATAATAAGAAGAAGTAGATTATAAATAATAACAACAACCACAACAACAACAACAACAATAATAATAAGATGACGAAGAAATATTGTCTATACCTATTTTACAAAAGTAATGACAAGAGCTGATATCTTTAGTTATTCTTAGAAGCACAAGAATTACTAAACTTAAGATTAATTATTTTATATGTCATTGTTTAATCAAACAAAAACTATCAATTCATCTAGAATATACTGATAATGGAATAGCTATTTCTCTAGGCCGAACAGGCCACAAGCATTTATAAGCTTTTAGTCACACAGGTAAGCCAAAGCAGGACATCACTTGAAATTAGAAGAATTATAAGCGTTATTCAAGCTGCGGGGAGCAAATACACACCTGAGTTTTGAACACGCAAAATAAACTAAAAACTTGTTTTCAAAGTTTTGAAGTACTTATGTACATATTACAAACAATAAGGAAGGAAGCCCTTTTCTCTTCTACTTGAGTTCCCTTTTCCATGGTTTATACAATTTGCACTAAAAAGGTTTCAAATCTATAACAACCTAAAACAAAGTGAAAGGGAATTCCATGCATACATCGAGTGATCAAATTGAACAATTAACAACTACGTGATTTGGACTATAAGAGTTGGTAAATTCACGGGTTCAGATCAAAGTATAACTAAACAAAGACCGGTCTTTTGTCTGATCAACCCGACACTTGAAGAATCCATCAATGACGTAGTTAAATTGTTTCACACCACAGTACAAAAATACTAGGTGGAAACTTAGTCAGAAACCAAGATCCATCGTCAACGCCATGACGAAACAGTAAGCAGAGGCACCTCAGTCCATGCCAGGGTCATACACCCAGCTTGCGAATCGATCAGAGAATACAAGGGACTGTAGTTGTAGCTCCACAGGAGTATCTTAGCTTGACTCCTCGCGTAATGACTTAGCGGAATTGATTCAAAACCCGAATTTTCCATTAAAACCCGCCACTGTTCTTTATCCTCCATACGCTCCCTTCTGCTTTCTGTGTCCTCTGGCCCAATAACACTGGCAATTCTGCGGCCAAGCAACAATCTCTCAACCTGGAGTCTATCTGGTGAATCTCTGCTCAGATTTGGCTCAAGAGTTTCGAAGAGTGCAGAGTAATATCTCAGAGCATTTTTAAACCGTTGCAAGTATCCAACCCGGTTCAAGCTCACTTCATACTCACCTAAAGTAACAATCTTCGGATTAAGCGATTTTACCAGTCTTAAAACTGTCTCTACAGCAACGGGAGTCTCATCCAACAGATTATACAATTGAAGAATGAAATTCACTGCCAAAACTTCGTCTTGATCGACACGAAAGCACGATTCATTCAACTCTTGTATAGGGGTCAAAATGGGTTCGAACTCAAAGTTCAAATCAAGAAGTCTTGCAAAATCTCGAAGCCTATTACCAGTAGAAAACAGAGAAGCCGCTGGACACTCACCGAGTGCAGGAGCCGGTATGCCGGAGATTCGGATTCTGTTGGGTTTTCCGGCGGCGCGAGTAGCTAAAGCTTGTAAAAGAGCAGGCCATTGAACACCTTGAACAATCCCAAAATCAACTATGTGAATCTTGCTAGCTCCCTCTGTAGCTTCAAGAATTGCTTGATTCGCCGTTAAATGAGCGAACTTCGAAAATGGGCAAGCGTCGTTTAGCGCTTTATATGAGAGAATAAAGTCCTCACTTGTAGACTCGAATACGGTCGAGGTTTTCTGTGCTTGTAGAGACAGTCTACTGTTTAAAGCTTCGGTGAAGTAAAACGCAACCCTCTCTATTGGATCTCCGTTTTCAGACACGGAGTCTCTAAGTTCAACCAGCGATTTCGCAGCTCTGTCGGGCTCTGATTCAAAGAGTTCAGCGCAGCCGATTAACGCTTTTAAAAGCGGCGACACTGGTTCAGTTTCTAGCGAAATCGAAGAGAAACCGGCGTCATCGATTTCAAGGGTCGTCCGCGGTAGAAGATTTGGCAAAGTTGTGTCTTTCACCGCCGTCTGCGGCGGTAATGGAGCCCAAGGTGCTACCTGGAGCGAATTTGGGGCCTTGTGCGTTTCAGGGAAGAAAAGTCGATTGAGATCCGACGGTGGAGAGCAACCGACGCTGAGTCGACTCGGGCAACTGACAAACGGATCAGGACCGTAAATCCCAAAATCATCATTGTTTTGCCACGCGTCGCATATGGATGGCAGATTCGAACTATCAGTTGAGTCTCCACCACCAATCAAGCTATCCATCCACTCATCAGAATCAAAGTCACCACCAACAGCACAGCCATCAAACCCGGAGTATCTAAACCCACCGGAGTGTTGCTCCATATGCGGAAACTGGAACCCAGGCTCGTCGGTGTTGCCTTCGCCGTTGACCTGAAAAGGGTCGTATAAGCCAGCTCCGGCGACGCCACCGTAACCCAGGCTGGAGTTCCTAGGCATTGTAGTAAGCCAAGGATTTAAAGGCAATGAAGTAAGGGCCAAAGGCTGTTGTTGTTGGTGATGCTGTTGCTGCTGCTCTTGCTGCTGCTTTTGCTTTATGACTTGTTGGGCTATTGCCATCAGATTCCCACTGTCCGCGCACATATATGCCATCCAGACCTCTCCGGAAAATTTAACCGAGACTCACTTTAACCCAACAGAACATCGTCAGTACAACAAGCTTCCTACAGTCTCTACCACGCTCAAAATGGTGAAAACTCAGAATTTTAGAGTGAAACACTGAATAGAAAGAGAGAGAGTACGTACACCGCTGGAAACAAAGAAACGCCGGCCTCCCAAGTCACAGCTTGGCTGCCCATAGACCCAGGGTAGTAGCTAGAGAGAGGAAGTTGAATGGAGTGAGGCTTGGACTGGGTGTACGCCTTATATCTAGTTACATACAACGAAAACCTAAACTCCAGGAGGAGGACTGATGATGATTAAAGTCCATCCAAAATGAAACAGGGGGCCCACTTACGTCACCTGAAAGACATGTAAAAACCCAACTAAGACAACGAGGGGTGGACCAAGTGGTGCAGATTCTTCACTTAAGGCTCTCCTTTTTAAGGAGGTCTTGAGTTCGAGTCACGCCAAAGAAGGAAAAATAGGCATGTTTCCTATTAATTATCCTTTAGCTCCCTGGGTAAAGATAAAGATAACGCTTTCAACGATCACAAAATAATTTATCTCTTTTAACCCCTTTTTGTACGATAACTTGATTAATAGCTCAATATATGAAATACCTTCATCTTGTATTTATTTTCGTTTGTATTTAATTAAATTAGATAGATGGCTAGTTTATATACATTTCTCTGTTAACAATAAATCTTATGCGTCCATCAAATACTAGATTAACGGTTAAGATTTAACATACTATTAAATTCAGAAAACCTAATTCAAGTTTAATATGGACTTACAAAAAATATGGACCATAACATCAGGCTATATTTCTTACATTCTCTCACTTAATTGGATGTTTCATCATTATATTTAATAATATAACATAAGACTAGCAAAATTAAATATGATAAACTGTTAACATCATAAGCACCTCAACACAACAAATCACATAATGTGGATTATAGATGTCATACATAGTATAGTTATATACTCCCTTCTATCTACCACTACATTATGAATTTATTATGTTTAGGTTCATAAATTGTATATAAACAAAATATAGTCCACATAATTGTTGTGAAAATGCATACAAATTTCTTATTTAACAATCATGTATACATAAACATAATAAATAAGAAATATAAAATTTAAAAACATATTATTATTGAGCTCAAAAGTGCTAAAACATTATCATCAAACATTATTATCAATCATTGATACAACTAAGACCCATCCTAAGCACATATTTCTTGAATGTCTTCGACTGTAAACCCTTAGTTAGATGATTTGCAGCCATGAAATCCTTCTTGATATATTTGATGTGCACTCTTTGTTTTTGAATATCATCTTTAACAACAAAATACTTTAATTCCATGTGTTTTATGCCTATGGAGTATTTGTCATTTTTAGAGAAGAAGACTGCTACACAATTATCACAATAAATTTTCAGTGGCTTGCTTACTATGTCGACAACCCTAAGCCCTGAAATAAAGTTCTGCAGCTATATTGGATAAATTGTAGCCTTATAACAAGCTACAAATTTTGGTTCATTAATGGATGAAGCAATGAAAAACTATTTGACACTTTTCTATAAGATTGCTTCTTTAGTTAACAGGAACACACCTTATAACAAGCTACAAATTTTGGTTCATTAGTGGATGAAGCAATGAAAAACTATTTGACACTTTTCTATAAGATTGCTTCTTTAGTTAATAGGAATAGATAGCCAAACATTAACTTTCTACTATCAACACACCCAACAAAATCTAAATCTAAATATACAATAACTTCTAAATGATCAGACGTCTTATAGGTGAGCATGTAATCCTTTGTTCCTTGAAAATATCTTAACACTTTCTTTGCAGTCTTCTAATGATCAATATCAGGATTACTTCGATATCTACCCAGCATCTCTACTGCAAAACTGATGTCAAGTCTAGTACAGGTTTATAGGTACATTAAACTGCCCACAATAGAAGCATATGGATTTGTTTCCATTTCCTTACGTTCCACATTATTCTTTGGACATTGCATAAGACTAAACTTATCTCCCTTTTGAATAGGGGTTATACCTATTGAGCACTTGCTCTTGTTAAATTTCTCAAGAATTTTTTCAATATAGGCTTTTTGAGACAATCCTAATAAATATTCTGATCTCTTACATTATGTTGAAATTTCAATCACATAGGATGCCTCTTTTGTATCTTTCATTTCAAAATTCTTAGAATGAAATTTTTAGTCTTATACAATAAACCCAAATCATTAGTACCCCAAGAAAAATGTCATTAACATAAGGAACTAAAAATATAAACTCAATCCCACTAATCTTTTGGTAAATACATCGATCAACAGTGATTTCCTTAAATCCGAAAGAAGTAACGGTATTATTAAACTTAATATCACAATTCTTGGAAGCTTGTTTAAGTCCACATATTGGCTTCTTTAAGTTACACATCATACTTTCTTTACTTTCAATGTAAAAACCTTCAGGTTG
Organism: Erythroxylum divaricatum; assembly: GCA_025434745.1. NCBI lineage: Eukaryota > Viridiplantae > Streptophyta > Magnoliopsida > Malpighiales > Erythroxylaceae > Erythroxylum > Erythroxylum divaricatum. The sequence continues at coordinate 8,977,601 of JANTPM010000246.1, read as the reverse complement.
ATCCATGTAAACTTCCTCCTCAAGATCCCCATTTAGAAAGGCTATTTTCACATCCATAAGATGTAACTTTATTTTAAATTGAGCCACTAATGCTAAAATTATTCTCAATGAATCTTTCTTTGAGACAGGCGAAAAAGTCTCCTTATAACCAATGTTATCTTTCTGAGTATAACCTTTGGCAACAAGTCTAGCTTTATATCGTTCAACATTGCCATTCGAGTTGCGTTTATTCTAAAAGACCCAATTAAAGTTAACTTGTTTAGAACCTTCTGGCAAGTCTACAAGATCCCAGACATTGTTTTGGGCCATTGATTTAAACTCTTCTTTCATAGCATCAATCCATCTTTTAGGCTTATCACTACCTATGGCTTGTGAAAACAAAATAGGATCATTTTTAATGCCACGATCATAATCTGACTCTTGTAAATAAACCACATAATCATTAGAAATAATCGACGTTCTAACCCTTACAGGTTTATTTAAAGCTATACCAACTTGTTCATTTGAGTTGGTGGTAAGTTAGGTTCTTCATGGAGTGCTTCTTCATTATCCAAATGTTGTTTTTGATTATTTTGATCTTCCAAAGCAGGAACAACATTTGTTGTCGTTATGGTTTAAGAACATTTATGGGTAATGGAACATCAACCCTTATTTCATTAATATCCATAACTTGATTTTTAGCACTCTCACTAACTTTACCAATCTCTAAAAATTTGGCGTTGTCTATTTCAATAATTCTAGAACTATGGTTTGGACAATAAAACCTGTACCCCTTTAGATTTGTCTGGGTAAGCAATAAAGTAACAAATAACTATTCGAGAATCTAATTTTCTTTCATGTGGATTATAGATACGTGCTTCTGTTGGACAACCCCAAACATATAGATATCTTCAACTAGGTTTCCTTCTAGTTCATAACTCAAAAGGAGTTTTAGGAACCGCCTTACTAGGAACCTTGTTTAACAAATACAAGTAGTTTTAAGTGCATACATCCACAAACTTTTAGGTAATAAGGAATTACTCATCCTACTCCTAACCTTATCCATTAATGTTTTATTTCATCTTTCTGCCACTCTGTTTTGTTGCGATGGGCCTGGCATAATGTACTGTGCACATATGCCATAACTTTCTAGGAACTTAGCAAATAGATTAGGACATTATCCAAATTCATCGCCCTTTCTATAATACTCACCATTTCTATCAAATCTTATATTTTTCACTTTTCTGTCTAATTTTCTCTCAACCCCTTTTACAAATACCTCTAGGGTATTTAAAACTTGAGATTTTTCATGCAGCAAATATATATATCCATACTGTGAAAATCATCTATAAAGGTGATGAATTATTTTTCTCCATTAAAGGATGGAGTGTCAAAAAGTTCGCAAATGTCAGTGTGTATTATTTTAAAAAGTTGGCTACTTTTTGTGGCTCCTGTCTTGCTATGCTTGGTTTGCTTGCCCTTGATGCATTCCACACATAAGCCAAGATTAGTAAGATCTAAATTTGGTAGAATCTCATTCTTTACTAATATTTTTAACCTTTCTTTGGATATATGTCCCAGAAGTTTATGGCACAAGTAAGCAGAATGTTCATTCTCCAAACTACGTTTCATTTCAACATTATGATTATTAATAAATGGGGATCCAGGAAAAAAACATCATTAAGTTTTAATTTGTATAAATCATCCATAAACAATCCATAACTAATAAAGGAATTATTCTTATACAAATTGAAACAACCATGTCTACCCTTAAAGGTATATTCACTAACATCAAGTATAGAAACATAAATTAAATTTCTAGAAATTGAAGGTACATAGAGAGTGTCTGTTAAATCCAAGTGAAACCAAGTATCTAATGTCACCCGGTAAGTCCTTACACCTTCAACTGGGGCCATCATTGGATTCCCCGTAAACAGAAATTTGTTAGTTGGACTTATGGTTTGGATTGTAAGGGATCTCTATGTAATATTGGAAACATAAGTAGTGACACTAAAATCAAACCACCAAGTATTAGAAGGAACTTCAGATAAGTTTGATTAAAAGCATACGAATACATAATATATACCTTTCTTTTCGAACCAAGCCTTATGTTTTAGGCAATCTTTCTGATAATGTCCTTCTTTCTTGCAGAAGTGGCATTAATCTAACTTTTGTCCCTTCCTTTCACCATCAGCAACTTGTGGAATTTTAGCAGATTCTATCTTCTTAAAATTCTTGGCCTTTGGTTTGATTTTTTTTCCAGCTCCTTGACCCACAAGGATAATAGAATGAACTCCTTGTTTCTTTAATCTCAATTCCTCTTAAATAAACTTATTAGACAATTCATCAATATTCCACTTATCATTTAATGTGTTATAATTGATGTGGAGTGGTCCATATTCAGTAGGAAGTGAGCTCATAATAAACTGCACCAAGAAGGAGTCTTCCATAACTATACTCAATGTCTTAAGTCTTGCAATGGTATTAGTCATATCAAGGACATGTTGCAACATATTCTTTAACCCATCAAACTTTATAGTCGTGAGTTTAGCCATAAGTGTCCCTGCAAGTGCCTTATCGGTAGAATGAAACTTATCTTCCACAAGTTTAATAAAATCTTTAGCATTTTGATTTTTAGTGCTAGGAAGATTAGAGTTAATGTTGTTGGTAATCGTCATTCACATAAAATTCAAACATAACCTGTTAGACCTTGCCCACGCCTTACAATGTGCCCTTTCAGTCTCTGTAATGGTGTCATTAAGGTCATAAAGCTTATCCTCTAATAGTGCCAAGTCAAGATCCAAAGCAACTAAGTGGAAAGTGACTTGTTTGCTCCATTTAGAGAAATTCACACCAGTGAACAAGGTAACCTTAACGCTCACTAAGTAACAGATTCAGACAAGAAGCACATATATTAAATATATTGCAGGTTTCCTTTAGGTAAACACAATAATACATATCATCACCATCATTAGAATGCTATTTAAACTTTATAAGGAAATTAAATAAAATTCATTAAATTCATCTATCATCTTTGGATAACTATACTTATGTGATAAGAGTATATCAATTTTCTCCTTTCTATTTATTAGTTATAGAACATTGATTTACCTTTGGGTAAAGTCCCTAATTTTGATCAACTAATAAATTTATCATAGTAGTAGTAGTAGTAGTAGTAGTAGTAGTAGTAGTAGGAGTAGTATCAGTAGTAGCAGCAGTAGTAGCAGTAGTAGTAGTAGCAGTAGTAGCAGTAGCTGTAAGTGATAAGTCGACTTGTACCATGTCTAAGTCAACTTACACATGCACGGTACCGATAAGTCGACTTGTTC
>JANTPM010000246.1:8952062-8974193 GCA_025434745.1 Erythroxylum divaricatum | reverse complement strand
AATAATAATAATAATAATAATAATAATAATAATAATAATAATAATAATAATAATAATAATAATAATAATAATAAATTCATAAAATGAAATTAAAATTAAAAGTTTGATTATAGGTCAAAATATCATTAATAAAACCATAATCAAAACTTTAAAATCATTATTATCCATCAAAAATCATGGGGGCTTATTGTGGCACATATTGTAATAAACCCTAGATGAAAGTTTCAACTTTCGACCTTTTAGATTAAAAAGATCCAATCTTTTGTCCTATATAGAGGAATTTCACATAAGCCAAACTACAACAAACTATCTATTAAGTATGATAAGTCTGCGTGGGGGCCCTTTCATTATTGCCAACCTTCTGATTGTTTATTACCACTAAAACACAATTTTAATTTAAGCTTTCTCTCTTCACCATTGCCTATTACTAGTTTAGTGTGAATTTCATATTTACACTTCTGTTCATAGAAATTTAGCCTCTCTCACGTGGCGCTCTGCCTCTTTCTAGGGTTTGGTTTCAGTTAATTTAAAAAGATATGAAAGAATAGAGGAGAAAAGAGGCATTGCGGTGTGGGGATTTTTTTATAGAAAAATTAATCTTTATACAAAACCCTAAAATCATAAATTTTATAAACATCATTGAATCAATCCTAAAATCAATAATCTAAGGATTATTATCTCTTCAAAATCCTTGGCTCTGATACCATATGTAAGTTTTTCGTTCTTAATATTCAAACATTAAAGACATAATCATACGTAATTCATTCATGCCCATTTAGACCTTGAAGATAATAATAATCACATAGATAAAGACAATAAATCATTTACCTTGAGTAGAATTTGTCATGATGTAGAAAGAAAGCTTTCAATGATCACAAACTCGTTTCTCTCTCTTAACCATCTTTTTGTATGATAGTTTGATTTATAACCCAATACACAAAATACCTTCACTCTGTATTTGTTTTCGTTTATACTTAAGTAGGGTAGAGAGAGGACTAGTTTATACATACTTTGTTGTTAACATTAAATCTTATACATCCATCAAGTGCTAAACAATGATCAAGATTTAACACACTATTAAATTAAAAAAAAACCTAAATCAAATTTAATATGAGCTTATAGAAAATATGGGTCATAACATTAGGCCATATTTCTTACAGTCATGACCGTCGTCTACTTGATGTCAGGGTTTCGAATTTCCTTCTTACGTGTAACCTGGATCCTCATCACCCAAACTAGAGAATCGGAAGTTGATGCTTCACTAATAAGGAAAATGACATTTTCTAATACTAATACACAAATCAGAAGTTAGTTGAACTCCTGAATAGATGTAATTAAAAAAGGGGAATTCTATGTCTAATACATCATCTCGAGAACTTGGGATAACGTATTATTTCGATAATAATGTTGGTTTAAATTAGTTAATAAAAAAATATTGATAATCATTACAAATTGAATTGTATAAGCGAACATAATAAATTAGTTTATAGTTGAACTATGTGATTACATAAAATAGGTTATAAACTTATAGATGTGAATTATGGTTGAAGATGAATAGGTTATAGTTGTAATTGTATATCTTTAGTTTATGGTTGAATGATGTAATCATACAAATGAGTTATATAAGATTTATATTTTTATTATGTAATTGTATATATTGAATACTTGAATTGTTGATTTTGAGCTTATTGGTGAATTATGTTAGATGAAATTGAATTGGGTAGTGTATATTAATTCTTGATTATAGATTTAACTTAAGTAAGAAAGTAAGAATGATTATTAAAATTGGTGAATGGAAGATTGTTAAATTAAAGTGTGGAATTACGATTAGTAACAATGTTGATTAAAATTATATAAGAACTAAAAATTGAATTGTATAAGTAAACAAAAATATATTAGTTTATAGTTGAATTATATGATTACATAAAATAGGTAGTCAACTTATATTTGTGAGTTATGCATGAAGTTCAATAGGATATAGTTGTGAGTGTATGTCTTTGGTTTAAAGTTGAATGATATAATCATATGAAATGAGTTATATAAGATGTATATGCTTTATGTTAATTTTGACTTTTGAGTTAAACAATACATATTTGGTGATAATAGTTGACAATAAAATTAAGTGTTCTTTATTTTGATATGAAGTTATTAATTTAATTTGACATATGTCTTTATTTATTTTATAGTTAAATGGAAGGAAGTTTATGTACTCTTGATAATTTAGTCACCTCAGCTATAGGAAGATTCGATGACCAGTTTAGGTTTATGCTAGATTGGTTATTGGAATAAAGAACCATAGTATTTGTTTGTATTGTAACAAGCATTTGAAAGGTGGAGGAAACCCCATATTAAAGAAGCATTTAGCTAGGATCATATGTGATGTGGAGCCTTGTAAGAAAGTGATTCATGATGTCAAATGACAAATGAAGACTTTATTTGAAGAGTATTAGTATGAGAAAGATAGAAGACAAAGATTGAACTATGAAATTAGCAATCAAAGTTCTTTTATTGGTATTCAGGATGATAATGTGGATGTTAAAGGTGGTAGTATTCCTACCCAATAAGAAGAAAATATTACACGTGATGTTAGAAAAAGAAAAGGACAAATGTCAAAAATTTTTACACCACAAACAACTCCTAGAGCTCAACTTTCAATCGGTAGTGCCTTATAACCTAGAAATGCAAATTATAATATGGACATGAAAATGACTAGATGATGATATAATTCAAGTATAACATTCAATGTTGCCCAATCTTATTATTATTAGTTATGATGGATGTTATTACCTCTTACGGTCCAGTATACAAAGCTTTTCTAGTTAATGATTATGGAGGTAAACTTCTAAGCAGCTCTGTTTATGAAATTAAAAGTTATTTGGATGAAAGAAAAAAATCCTTGGGCTACTTATGGATGTTCAATCATATGTGATAGTTGGATAAATAAATCATATGTGATAGTTGGATAAATAAAAGACATTAGCTATTATTAATTTTTGATTTATTTTACAAAGGAGAAATATCTTTTAAATCTATCGAAACATCTAGCCTTGATAGGAATGCTGATACTCTTATCGAAATATTTGATGAGATTGTGAATGAAGTTATACCAAAAAATATTGTTCAGTTCATTACTGACTATGATTATACTTATAAAGCTTATGGAAGAAGATTGCAAAGCAAGTATAATTCTTTTTATTGATCTTCTTTTTTTTTAAATTTTTTTATTGTACTTCTTGTGTTTCACATTGCATTGATTTAATGTTAAAAAATATAGGAGATGCTAGGTATTTTTCTATTATTGATGAGATTATGCAGAAAGCAAAAAAGTTGACCAAATCGGGTGTTCAATCATAGGTGGGTCTTGAATTTAATGAGAAAGGATTTCACCAATGTTAGGAATTTATGTCATCCTATTATTACAAGATTTACAACCAATTTGTTATCACTTCATTATTATATTATGATGAAGAAAGAGTTGACAAAATTTTTTACAAGTGATAAGTAGGTTGTATCTCAGCATGCTTGGTCTAATGTTAGATTGGAGGTTTCTAAAATTATACTTGAAGATAAATAATTTTAGTCTCAATGTCAATTTGTCATTTGAGTTTGTGAGCCTTTGGTGAGGGTACTTCATTTGGTTGATAATGATAAGAAGGCAACAATGAGTTATTTTTATGATGTCATGGAGAGAGTGAAGGAAGCAATCAAGGCTGATGTGAAAAATAGGCTTTCTCTATATGCACTTTATCTTGCAATCATCAACGAGAGAAGTGAAAGGAAACTTTACTCTTTGTTAGTTGTAGTTAGAGCATTTTTGAATCCTAGTGTCTATTTTAGACTAAATTTTATAAAGAAAGTTGAAGTTAATTGGGGAATGATATTAAATATTACAACAGTTGTTGCTCATAAGATGATACAACATTTCTTAAGCTCACAAATGGAGATTTATAAGGATGCTTCTTATGATTTTGGGATGCCAATTGCTATTCGTAAAAAAGAGAAACTTAATCCAGGTCTTTTTTCACTTTTGCTACTTGTTAAAAGTTAATCATCACTTTATTTTATACAGTTGCTTGATGGAACCAATTTAGAAATGGTGTTTTAGAACTGTAAAGGTTTGCAATTCGAATTATAAGTTAAAGTGTGAATGCAATAGACGTAAAAGGAATTAGAACCACATTTGAATTCATTTATTCCAAGAAAAGGAATAGATTAAAGCACAAAAGATTGAATGACTTGGTGTTTGTTCGATATAATTTAAAAATTCAAGAAAGGCATGCTATTATCATTATTAAGTTAGATATAATTTCTTGTAATTTCTTAATAATTTAATTTTATTATTTACTAGGATTCTTAATAAAATAAGTAGTTTTGTAGATCTAATTTGTCTTACTCATATTAATCTTTTAGCATATTGAGTTTTTGAGGAACCGGTTTGATAGATGAGAGTGACTTAGAAAATAATTTTGGATGAGAAAGTAATGACATGTCATTTGGTGCAATAAATTTGAATGATGGTGATAATGAGTCTCCTCTCAATGATAAAGATTTTGTGTCACATAAGAATTGAGGCCAATGTAATTTGAGTGGGTATTTGATTGAATGAAGTTTTAGGTTTTGTTTCTCCTTGTCTTTTAATTTCACTTATATTTGAAATAAATGTTAAATTCTATATATACAATATAAGTATAATTGTAAATATTTCTACTTTAGATTTCACTTCTAGTTAGTTCTTTAGCACGAACTATTATTGTAAATTGTAATAATTAGAGAGTCACAAATATTTATTATTCTTTTTATTTGAAGTTTTGATGTAATTTATTATAAAATAAATTACATTTTAAGTATATAATAAAATTGTAACATTTTAAGTACTTTTGTATTACCCTTAATTTTATATTTGTATGATGATTAAATAATCTTTTTCATATTAATTATGATTATTATTTTTATATGAAATAAGTGAAATGTAATATCAATAAAAATAAAAATATTGTTTTTATTTTAAATTTCTATTATTATGATTTTTCAAAACAGAGTTGATATAAAATTATATATTATACAATACAATATATTGAGGGACTATTTTGTAATTTTTTAAAATTTAAGGACTACTTTGTAAATTTAAAAATTACTCGTGTACATTGCATCTTTGAATTGTCAAGTATGATGCATTCAAGTGATTATGTTGATGTCGAAATATACCTATTATGTGTTATGTAATAACTCCATTAATCATGTGTTTTGAACTAGAATTGTGGAGGCTTGAATGGTTGAAAAAAAATGAGATATGGATGTTCATATATTGATATAGGTATATGTATATACTTGAATTTGTGGCAAATTATCGATGGCTATAAATATATTAGCCACTGAGCTGTATAGCTCAACCCATCATTTTACCTCTTCAGATGCAGAACGAGAAGGTTAGCGATCCTTGCAAGGCACTTGGACAAACTTCGAGATAGATAGCTTTTGTACTAAGCCAGTTCGAACACTTTTTGTATAGCTTATTAAATATGCCAAACATTGAGCTTCCATTTGTATTTATTTTAAATTAGTGATGTGTATATTGATATGTAAGTAAAGCTTGTTCAAATATTTACTTTGCTTAGTAATGAGAATGTGAATTTGAGGATTTCCTTTTGTATATGAATATGTCATTTTATAGGTTGAGTATGATGGTCGTGGAAGTGGAATATGTGTATGCATATGCTTCTTTGTTGAGATTGCAAATTGTTGCTTGTTTTAGAATAACATGTTAGTGATTGAAAAGTTTTTACCGATGAATTATTTGAGGTAGGATTCAAGAGTTTAACGAAAAGTATTTAGTAGTTGAATTAATATGAATAAATATTGCATTTTGCAAGTTCATAGGTGTGGAAATTGTGTTCTGAACTTAAGGGAAAAGCTGTATCGACTAAGGTAGAATTAGCTAAAGTGGTCTTCATGAAAGTTGTATCCAACCCTTCTAGCTTTCTAAAGATATAAAGCATAAAAGTTTTGGACATCAGAGTTAAGAGATATGATCATTATAAGTGGTGACGTTGCACAGGAGGTAGGTATAGAAAACCTATAGTAATGATGAGAATTTGTTGTATGTGATGAGTCATTTGAGTTAAGATTTGGGAGTTTAATGCAATTCAATTGGTAATTGAATGTTTAAGGAGTGATATTGCATTGGAAGAAGTGAATTTGAGATGAACATGAGTGAAAGTGATGTTAGAATAGGTGTAGGAACCATTAGAGATGCTTTAGAGGGAGTTTTGTGTGACATATGTCTGTTAGACGAACTTTAGGTTTGTTAAATGGACCTTATCAGGTGTAAAAATGCCTCCAGCCCAGTGCATGTCCGTTAAATAGACTCGGGTTTGGAAGGCACCCTCAAGCTTGTCTATGTCTGTTAGGTGGACACGTATGTCCGTTTAACGGACATACAAGGGACAACTACAGTAAATCAGCGATTTTGACCTTCTATATGGAAAAATATCTCTTTGGGATCTTCACAAAAGTTGTAGATCTCGAAGTCCTCTTTAAAACCATCCTAAAATGACCTTAATCTAATGCCTATAGTGAATGTTATCCTAATTGTTCCAAGATAGGTACAATATGATTGAGGATATAGTCATGGTTGATTCTTTTGGCCATAACTTATCATCCGACCTCCAAATGAAGTGATTATTGAACCAATATATTCCTAACACATTTTTCTATCTTTTCATAGAAATTGGTATCCATTGGTGTTAATTTAAAAAAAAAATTGATGGAGAGAAAGTGAGGAAATTGATCGGAAGAGCATGAATTGGTTGTCTACTAAACACAGTTTGGCATTTTAATCATATCTTGATTTGTAGAGCTCCGAATGAGATGGTTATTATTTCAAAATAAACTAGATACATGAAGCTACAAATATTTCAAAGAATTCAAGTGGTAATTCAAGCGTCTGATTGGTGTGGACTCACCCCTTGTGGTTTGAGATGTTATGAGAATGATGACTAAATAGATTTCATTGAAATAACCCTACAGAGAAATACACTCACGTCTTATGATATTCAGAACGATTGTTGGGCTCCGAAAATGGGATCCAACATCTAAGATGTGAATTCAGATTTATTTTGAGTTAGGTCATATACATTTCTTTGGAAATGGTTGATAATAAATTTATTAATTTAACTTTGACATAGGTCTTTACTTATTTTACAAATAAATGGAGGAAAGTTCAAGTACTCCTGATAATTTGATGGCTTGAGGTTTAAGAAGATTTGATGATCCAACTTGGACTCATGTTGGATTGATTCATAGAATGAAGAATCATACCATTTGTTTGTATTATAACAAACATTTGAAAGGTGGGGTAATCACTAGCTTAAATAAGCATTTAACTAGAGTTAAAGGTGATATAGAGCCTTGTAAGAAAGTGAGTCATGATCTGAAATGACAAATGAAGAATTTTCTTGAAGACTACCAATATGAGAAAGATAGAAGGTAAAGATTGAACTACAAAATTGGTAGTAGAAATTCTTTTATTGGTGGTTAAGATGATAAAGGGAATGTTGAAGATGGTAGAATTCCTACCTAATAAGAAGGGAATGTTGCACTAAGTGTTAGGAAAAGAAGAACACATATGTATAATTTTTTTGCACCACGAACAAATGTTTAAGCTCAGTTTTCAATTTATAGTGCCTTATAATCTATAGAAGCGACTTATAATATGGATATGACAATGGTTAGATGGTGGCTGATTTCGATATAACATTTAGTACTACCTAATCTTATTATTATTAACCTATGATGAATGTTGTTGCCTTTTATGGCAAATGATATAAAGCTTATTCATTTGATGACTATAAAGGTAAATTTCTGAGCAAATACTTTTATGAAATACAAAGATAGTTGGATCAAAGAAGAATGAATTGAGCTACTTATGAGTGTTTAATCATGTGTGATAGTTGGACAAATAGAAGACATGAGCCTATTATTAATTTTTAGTTTATTATATAAAGGGGACAATATTTTTGAAGTCTATTGATGCATTTAACCTTGTTAGGAATATTGATACTCTATTTTAGATATTTGATGAAGCTGTGAGTAAAGTTGAGTCATAAAATATTATTTAATTCATTACTAACAATAATTCTACTTATAAAGCAACTGGAAGAAGATTGCAAAGTAGGTATAATTCATTTTATTAGACACTTTATGTTGTAAATTGCGTTAAACTGATGTTAGAAAATATAGGAGATAGTAGATATTTTCCTATTATTGATGAAACTATGCAGAAAGAAAAAAATAGCAACCAAGTTCATTTATAATTGTTTATAAGCCCTCAATTTAATAAGAAAGAATATCATAATATTGTTTAGAACAATCCCTCAATTTTTGTCGTATATTAATGGTATCAATCAAGCATGAAGATTTCCACCTATTTGTTGTTATGGAATTGGAGATGTTGTCGTGTTATTTTTCTGTTTATTACATTATATTTCAAATTTGAATTTTATACAAATTTGTAATAATTATTAAATATTAATTCAATATTTAGAAAAATCACTAAGCATTTACATACGTAATATTTTAAATAATTAAAATATATTAAGAGATTATTTTGTAATTTTATAAAATTTAAAATTTATTTTATAATGTTAAAAATATCTTAAGTGATATATAATATTAACCAATATTGGAATTGTACTTTACTAAAACCAAATTCAATACTAAATCTGATACAATATTCATAATATTGCTCTTAATGTACAAGGATATAAGTTTGAATCACAGTAAGGGGTTGTAGCCAATTCAAAATTTTTGAAGACGTTGGCTAGTCAAGAGCGTAGATGTATTTAAAACTTACAAACATATGTTGAATCAAACTTATTATCTGACTCTAAGTTATCAACTCATTAAGTGACTTATTTGAAGTACATACACTACAACAAAGTTGAGTTTTCGATACTTTTTTTTTGGTAAAGATTTCAAAATTGTCACTAAAAGTCAGCTTTTGGTGACAATTTTTAAAAACATTGCCAAAGCCTTCCCTTTTACAATGTTTTAGAAAAGCGTCACTAATTATAAGCCTTCGACAATGCTTTTGGAATCGTCACAAAAGGCTCATCCTTTTTGGACCATTTATTGTTTTTGTCACCAAAGGGTTATCCTTTGGTGATCATTTTTTAAATCGTTGTAAAAAGTAGGACTTTTGGAGATGCCAAATGATTAAACAACAAAATAATTCATTTATAATTATGAATTTGCTAACTTTGACTTGATCATCTTGTGAATGAACATCATATTGAGAAAATTCAAATTTAATATTATTGATAATGATTGTAAGTGTAAAAATAAATTTAGTTAACAAAAAGTATGAAATTATAAACACAAAATTAATTAATATTACATTGGTTTAAATTTTTTATTTTCTCTTTTAAATTATAAGATTTGACAATTTTATAATGTGTCACAAAATTTCACATAGTTTTATCATGAAGTTTTTAATATAATGATGTATGATTCTTACAGAAAAACAATAAATATTGATATATGGTAAGTAACAGAATTTAATGATATATGGTAAGTAATACAAGATTCTAATTAGAAGTTTAATAATTGTTACAGACAAATAACAAATAAAGTTTCATGCCTATTCCTTTGAAAAGAAAAAATAATTATTTTTCTAGATTCCAAGTAATATGAGACTTGGTAGATAATTATTTTTCCGATATCTGGATTCCCAAGAAGGATCTTTGCACATTTGAAGATATCAATTGAAACAATGAAAGATCTTTTCCTAAAAGTTGGTTTATTGATATGCTCTTCCAACAACTTCTTGACTTTAACTAAACTTGTAAAAGATATAGTCAATGATTCCCCAAATGCAGTATAGATCACTGCATTAGATTAACCACACGTACCATGTGTTTCACTTAAGGAATAAATAATATAAAAATTAAAAAGCTAAATCAAAAGGTATAAGGAACCCAAATTTGAACACATACATACACAATTGAATGAATCCATCATCATCATATTGAATAGACATAGTTTCTGCAATCAATGATTGTTCCAAATCAGCCGCTTTTCCTAATCCTGTATAGACCCTTGAGACATCTCAATTGCCTACATTTTCATCTATGTTCTCTTTAAAATTCTAGGAAGCTTTACACAAGGCATAATATATACAATTAGACGTTCATCTAATAGCTTCCTAACAAAAAATGAGATACAAATAATAAAAAAGAGAGGTAATTCAGATGATACTAAAAACCTTGAAGATGAAGATCAGTCATTGAAGGCAAGTGATGATTAGACTTTGACGAGGAGATTTGTTATTAATCCATTTGTACTTAATTAGGGAGAATTTTGCCACATTCCTCCCATCAGATCTCATTTTCGTTATTGAAAACTAGTCGTCACGTCAACATTCTATGGGGTTTTATTAGAAGTAAAACTTGCTCAACAAGTTTTTGGTGCCTTTATTGATGAGTTAGTAGAATTAGTTTAATTTTTTTAGTCTAAGGAGTTTTCGCCACTCTTTCGTCCATGCAATTGCATGAACGCTAGAGTTATTAGGAGTTCGAGTCGGATAACCAAAACACTAAAGCTTGACATCGCACGGCTAGAGCGAGCAATCCGAAGAGTTAGACGTAAAGAAGAAGAGAATATTGAAGTAACCATGGCTGAAGAATTTCATTAAGAGTTTCAGCAAGAAGGAAACCAAGGGAACCAACCGTAGACCCTCATGGATTACATGAGTTCGGGATTTAATGTGACCAACCAAGGTGTCACTAGACCACCTATTCAAGCACCTTCATTCGAAATAAAGCCATCTTTACTAAACATGTTGCAAACAAATGTGCAATTCTATGGATTGACTAACAGGGATCCTGAGGTGCATATAGTAAATTTCTTAGAAATATGTGATACCGTCCGATATCATGGAATGTCAAAACATCCCATTAGGATGAGGCTCCTCCTTTTCACATTAAGGGATAGAGAAAAGCATGCTATCATTCACTCAATCCTGCAAATGTTATAGCTTGAGAGCAATCGCTGCGTGCATTCTTAGACAAGTACTTCCCCCTCACAAAGGCTATCAAAATCATCAAGGAAATCACAAACTTTCAACAAAGTAATGGGGAGCCACTCTATAAGGCATGGGAAAGGTATAAAGACTTGCAAAGGAAGTGCCCTCACTATAATTTACCAAAATAAGTTCTTTTGCAAACTTTTTATAATGGAGTGAATCCACCTACCCAATACACTATTGATACAGCATGAAGAGGATCGTTATGGTGGATGAAGCTAAGGAGTTGTTAGAAGAAATGACTAGTAACAGTTGTCTTTAGAAAATGGATAGGAATAGACAACCCACAACTCTTCACAAGTAAAAAATGAGCTTTAGTTGTTGACCCAATTATAGAAATGCAAACTAAGATCAACAACTTGACTCGACAGCTAAACAATATGAAGGTTTCTTCTTTGGCTCCTGTCAAAGTCATTCAGAAAAGATGCAAATTGTATGGACAAGATAGCCACGAAACCATTGATAATTTCCTAATGAAGGATAGTGAAGTGGAACAGGTAATTACATGAGAGCACAATTCAGTAGAGGAGGGGGGAAGAACCCTTACTCTAACACATATAACCCTGCGTGGAAGAACTACCTGAACTTCTTTTGGTCGAACAATGTAAAAGGTCAATTCTGACCTCAAGGGCCACCTGGTTTTTAATAGGAGAAACCAAATTCAATGAACTCTAAGTTGGATAAGATTTTGGATAAGCTTAGAAGCCTATATGATGCTCAAAAGAATTTGAAAGGTAGATTCGAGCAATTAACAACAATTCTTGCCTCTTCTATCCATAATTTGGAGCCAATTAGCAAGTGCTTTGTCTGTAAGAAATGAGGGGAATCTCTTAAGCACTTCCAAAACAAAATCGAGGGAGCAACTAAAAGCTATCACACTTCTTAGTGGGAAGGAACTTGAACAACTCACAAAGACAAGAGCTACAAACCCTCCTCCTGTTAAGAAAGACCAAGAAAAAGAGAAAGACGTGGACATAAGCGATACCCTCTTTATGTTGGCTTTCCGCCATATCCACCCAAAGTTCCTTATCCTCAATGATTCGAAAGAATAAACTGGATGCACAATTTGCAAGATTTATAGAGGAATTAAAGACATTTTAGATAAATCTTTCATTTTTCGAGGCTTTAGAACATATGCCTAATAAGCTAAGTTTTTGAAGGACTTATTATCGAAGAACTGTACTTGGGAAGAGAACCAAATAGTAGCTTTGACTGGCACCTGTAGTCTCATAATCACCAACTAGATGCCATCCAAGCTGAAAGATCCAAGAGTTTCACAATACCCTGTGTGGTTGGTGAATTTGAATTCACAAAGTGCCTCTATGATTTAGGAGCAAGTATCAATCTTATGACTTTGTCGATATTCAAGAAATTGGGGCTCGGTGAGGACAAGTCAACTTTAATGCTAATTCAATTTCTTGATCAATCTATTAAAAGACCGTTTGAAAGTGGTGGAAGACGTTCTGATGCATGTCGACAAGTTCATTATTCCTGTGGGCTTTATGGTTCTTAATTTTGAAGAGGATAAGACCTATCCATTGATTTTTGGGCGACCTTTTATGAACACAAGAAAGGCATTAATTGATGTTCACAAAGGAAACTAACACTTTAGATTGGTGAAGATCAATTGGAATTTAATATGAATAAGGCTTTTAAAAATCGAAAGGAAAACAGCGCATGTATGAAAATTGACATTATGGATGAAGGTATATAAGAACAAGTAGAGAGTTGCATTTCATAAGTAAAATCAATAGAACTGGAGACTATTAATGAAGCTGAGAAGGAAACAAGGTTGAGTCTTGAGGAGAGGATGAGATGGAGAAGTTGGGTGTTCAAACTCATCAAGATATATTAGTATGAACTGAAGCTTCCATACCACCCTCCACAGAGAAACTACCTACTTTAGAGCTTAAACCTTTACCTACCTATCTTAGATATACTTTCTTAGGTGAAGGTCAAACCTTACCTATTATCATTTCTAACCGACTAGATGGGGAAAAAGAGAGTAGGGTTGTAGCTATTGTTAGGAATTGGATGAAAATTATAGGATGGCAAATATCAATATTCAAGGTGTTAGCCTAAATGTCTATATGCATCAAATAAACCTCAAAGAAGGATGTAGAGCGGTGAGGGGACGTTAACATATGTTGAACCCTTACATGGAAGAAGTGGTTAAGAAGGATGTAGTAAAACTCTTAGATGCAGGGATAATCTATCCCATATCTGATAGTGAATGGGTCAGCTAATATAATGTGTACTAAAGAAAGGTGGAATGAATGTAATTGAGAGTGAAAGTAGAGAATTAATTTCAACAAGAACAGTCATGGGATGGAGCGTGTGTATAAATTATCATAAACTCAACAAGGTGACTAAAAAAGACCATTTCTCTCTCCCATTCATAGATCAAATGATAGAAAGAGTGGTTGGTCATTCCTTCTCTTCTACTTCTTAAATGGTTACTTAAGGTATAATGAGATATTCATCTATCCTGAGGATCAAGAAATGACCACGATCACATGTCCTTATGATACCTTTGCGTATAGGTGGATGCCTTTCGGATTATACAATACCCCAACCATATTTCAAAGATGTATGATGTCTATCTTCGCAAATATGATTAAGAATATAATGGAAGTTTTCATGGATGATTTTTTAGTCTTTGGAGATTGTTTTGAAATGTGTCTAACCAATCTGGACAGGGTTCCCCAAAGATGTGAAGAGTCACATTTAGTCCTAAATTAGGAGAAGTGTCACTTTATAGTGTAGGAGGGGATAGTGCTCGGGTATAAAATTTTGTACCAAAGATTTGAAGTGGATAGAGAAAAAACTTAAGTTATAGAGAAACTCCCATCTGCAATCAATGTCAAGGGTATGCGCGGATTCCTAAGCCACGCTAGGTTCTACCATCGCTTTACTAGGATTTCTCGCAAATTGCAAGACCCTTGATGAATTTGTTAGTCAAGGACGTGGCCTTCGTCTTTGATGAAAATTGTTTATCTATATTTAATCAATTAAAGGAGGCACTAACATCAGCCTCATTCTTAATTCCACTGAATTGGACACTCCCATTTGAGGTTATGTAACATCCCATCACCGATGAGAGGGGTAAATTGGTAAATTGGGATAGGCTAGTAGTTTGCATTGCATATTTTGATGTGAACATTCATTTGGCCTCTAATTTTAGAGGAATGAGTCTTTTGGCACATGCACTTATATGTACATGCATTCATGGCATTTCCCTGCATTTATTTGAGAATATGATATGTTTTATAAATTCTGAAATATTTGTGCCTGAGAATTGGAATTGGAACTGTTTTATAGTGTTGGTCACTTGATAGTGACCCTTAGAAATTTTCTGGATAATTCGGGTAAAAAAGTCCGAACCGAAAAATTTTCCGAGTGACGGACTGATTGATTTTATAGTACTGAAATAACTGTCCAATGGCCATGGAAAAATTAGATATATGAATTTAGAGATTAATATGTTGAGCCATTGAAATTTGGAGACGAATTGGACTAGAAATGAAATTGAAAAGTGAAATATGTTATGGAATTTGGCAAGTGACCAGTACATAGGTTCGATTGTTTAAATAAACCTTAATGCCCTAGATTTTCGACTTTCTCCTTTGGCAAACACGGAAATCACTTTGACAAATTCTCTCCTCCATCCTAGGGCATGTTATTTTTCTCCCATCGTTTGATCCTCCTTCACCCACGATTATTGCTTGCTCCTTCCTTATTGTTTGAGATCAACCTTAATCCATGAGAAGATGAAGATTGTTGAAGTTTTGAGAGAGATTCGTGGGTGTTAGAGAAAGGTGAAAGGGTTAGAGAAATTTTCAGAAGTTTTTGAAGGAGAGCTTGTTTTGGTAAGTGATTTCTGTACGGTTATTGCAGAGGGCCCCAATTGGTAAATGTTATATTGTAATGTGATTACTGAAGTGTCAGTAATGACATTGGGCCCAACTTGATTATGGACTCTTATGTGTGAAATGGTTGCGTACCGGTGAGTGTCTTTATGACTGAAATTGTGTTTTGATTGAAAATATTTTCGTTTTAGCGCGGGCCCAAATTGTTTGTTGAATTTCGCGAATGTGATTGTTTTAGGAATAAAAATGTCTTACTGAGTTTTTGAACTGTTTTGACTACTCTAGCATACCACCCTCGTGAGGCACGGGCTCGGATATCACTCTCGATGTCAAGTTTGGGTCTTGCAGGAATGGGATGCTACAATAGAAATAGTCAATCAAGTTTTTGACATCATTATCGGGAACAATAATATTAGGAATACCTAGATTTTATTACTTTAGCCATTATTATTTTATTTAGTTTCTAAGTTATTTTATTTTATTTGATTAATTCATTTAGTTTTATTTCTTTTTGTAGATCTTTACTTTTGGTTAGTTGATGAGTCGAAGTAATTTTGGGAGCTTAACTTACATAGATCTAGAAATCAAAAGAATAGCACACTGAAATCTTCATAGGACACAACTGCGGGAGTTTGAGGTAGACCATCAAATAAAGGACATGGGAGGTCAAGCAGACTAAAAAATCACACAACATGGTTGACTAAATGAGGACCATGTTTGACTATGCTATACTAGACTTGACATGAGCAGAGTTTAACATTATAAAAATGATGTTAATGCTAACAATTTTGAGACAAAGTCTAGTATCATCTAGATGGTG
The DNA here is from genome assembly GCA_025434745.1 of Erythroxylum divaricatum. NCBI lineage: Eukaryota > Viridiplantae > Streptophyta > Magnoliopsida > Malpighiales > Erythroxylaceae > Erythroxylum > Erythroxylum divaricatum. Next base: position 8,958,424 of record JANTPM010000246.1, on the reverse strand, counting down.
CGATAGTCAATCCAATTTGATGGACTCAAAGACAAAGACCTGAATGCACATATTTCTAATTTTTTGGAAATTTGCAATAGTTTTAAAATCAACATAGCTAATGATGACATCGTTAGACTACAATTATTCCCATTTTCTTTAAGGAAAAGGCCAAATAATGGTTGAATTTAATGTCATGATCATCATTGAAAACATGGAAATAAATGATAGAGAAATTCTTGTTGAAATATTTCCCTCTAGTTAAGACTTCAAAACTCAGGAATGGCATCTCCTTATACTCCCAAGCTAAAGCTAAATCATTATACGATACATGAGAGAGGTTCAAGGAGATGTTAAGAAGATGCCCATACCACGGTCCAAACTTTTTATAATGGGTTGAATTAAAACACTAGGCAATCAATTGATGTAGCAGTTAGGGGTATGCTTAACATCATACACCAAAGGTGGCCCAAGACTTGATAGAAGACATGGATATAAACAACTACTAGTGGTGCTTGTCTAAAGTATAAGCCATTAAGCCAACAAAAGTGTATGGAATGGACGTAGTGGCATAGTTGATGAGCCAAGTGGAAGCCTAAAGCAAAATGACTGATAGACTTATGATGGCTCTATAATGTCGATTTATGCAATGAGAGATGTGCGGGCTATATCATCAAGGATAAGATTGTTAATCAGTTCATCCCTAGTATGTGGAATATTTAGGGAATGCTCCTATATCCCAAAATAATCTATATAGCAACATGTGTAATCTAGGATGGAGGAAAATCCCAACTTCTCATGGGAAAATTAAGACCAAGTAAGAAATAACACTCCATTTAGATTCTAACAACAAGCACCTCATCCCAGAAAGCCTAGTCTAGAAGAGATGATGTTGGAACCTGTTCAGGAATCAAATGTGAAACATCAGAGAATGGATGCTTCCATACGCAACTTGGAGATTTAGATTGACCAATTGGAAAAGATATCAGTTGAAAGAAAAAAGGGATATTTGCCTAATATCATCAATTTAAATCCTAATGAGCATGTGAAGGTGGTCACCCTTAGATTCGAAAAGGATTTACAAGCAGATAATAGAACCTAAAGTGAAGAGAGGATCATGAGAAGTGTCAAGAGAAGGCTAAAGATATAGGCATCCTTCAAAAGTTAAAGAATTTTAGCCTACTATACCATATCTAGCAAAGTTAAAGAAGGATCGCATGGATGAGAAATTTGGTAAATTCCTCGAACTATTCAAACAACTTCAAATTAACTTTCCTTTTTTTGAAGCTCTTGTGTAGATGTCCAAGTATGCTAAATTTTTAATGGAGTTACTATCTAGTGTTGATTGCAAAAACAAACTACTTGTTTTATGTTAAAAATTGCAAGTATACAGGTTGTTACTTGTAGTAAATAATAGATATCGTCCCGCAGAGATTATACTTAGGCACCACTTAGTACAGGTTATGCTTTGTTTAATACTCAAATTCGAATACTAAACTAAAAGTAAACTAAATCAAACAAACTCGCAATGAAAAAATAATGCAATAATGAAAATTCGTCAAGAGAATTAACCAAGTTGTGAGAGAGGAGATTTTACTTATCATTAATGCTAATCTTACCTTTTATGTGTTTATGGGGTGTTGGTTCTAGCCGATTGCAGGGTTGATTACTCTCTCTCGAGTTATAATCATTCCTTAAATTGTAAACCCTAATCAAATTATGGCCTTGCAATATCTCAATTCACAAATTACCCATAACTCTAATTAGTTCTATAGCTCTCTATTAAACAATCGGGTCTCATATGAGATCTCTTTCCATGAAATTACCGACTAGATTAATTAAGTGATCAATTAGATCACGTAGCTCTCGTTAATCCAATCTAATCATTTTTATCTAGTTCACCCTCTCGGTTTATTACCGAAATAGGAAAATACATTAATCAACCATAACATCCAAATCAAGTAAACACAATTCAACTATATTAACATTAAAAATAAGAAAAATTTTGAAAGAAAAATTAAAACATCATTAACAACTCAAAATCCATAACCATACAACCCATCTCAATCTTACAAATTAAATGAATAAAAAGGTAGGGGGGGGGAATGAAACTTAGGTTAGATGATTTAGGTAAGCAGCAACATTGGGAGATCACCTATTTCGGGAAGTTTCGGCATTGGAACCCTCCTCTTCTTTGTCTTCTTCTTTTCTCCCTCTCTTTTAGGTTTCTAAATGTAGGTTGAATGTAGACTCCTTTCTAGGGTTCCATCATTATTATTTTATAGTCTTTTCCAATTAAGGTAACCCTATTGTCTTTCCAGGTTCGAAATGTCCCCCGAAAACTCAAGTTTGAAAGTGATTCCACGTCTGTCTGCACGTAGGCCACGATTGTGGTCTAATACTAGTGCTTTTGACACGATCGTAGGACTATGTTTTGGTTTAGTTCTCCTTCGAAACTCCTCCGAATGTCCTGAAACACTAACAAACTCATCAAGACACATCATATATATATAATTGAACTAAAAATAAGTAAGTGAACCATCATAAGTCCCTATCAAGAAAGAAACATAAAATATTCATCCACATTTGTCAAAGTTATTAGCTAATGTAACATATTTTTTAATCTAAACATGAAAAATAATTAAATCTCATCATAGTACTTACTTTTTGACAATGAAATTCTCATAGAAATTCTATTAACATAAAATTAGGTACATTTGTTATTGAAAAATTAATAACTCGTACACCTTATTTAAACTAGTGTGGAACAACTATTTGTAGCTAATAAACAAGCCTTCATTTTCTTAAAATGGTAGGATTAGTGAGTACTAAAAAAAAGTTGTTACAAGGAAATCCCATGTAATAATCTATAACCATAGTAGATAGTCGTATAAAACATATTTAATCATCCATTAATATCACAAAAAATAGCAAAGACAAAATTCAAATCATTATAACTTTCTTCTATCAAAAAACAAAATGGGCATTGAGGAACTAAAAAATAACAAATTAATAATTACATTTCAACATATGTACATACCAGAAAGAGAAAAAAAAGAGAAATATATTTTTGGAATAATTGTCATAGAAGAGATGTAAGTCATGTGACTATATGGTGGTTGAGATTCTAGGAGATTGAGAATTAGAGAATGAGAGTGATATTTTGTAAGAAAAGAGTTAGATATTGAGAGATGAGAGAGAGCTAGGGTTGGCTAGCTTGCAACATTTTTTGGTTTTTATTAAACAAAAAAATGTTAAATGTGAGGTGGAACATAAAGCTTGAGCTTGAGACTAGGATGAAGGCCACTTTTTTAGAAAAAAAAGTTAGAGCCTAACCTGAGCCTAACCTAAAGCATAAACAAAAAAAAAATCCTAAACCTAACTTGAAACTCAAACAACTTAGGTCAAGCCTATTAACTCTAGGTTGACCAGGCTGGACAGCCTTTACTTAACCACTTATTAAGCTCAATTCTAAACAAAAACTTGGTTAAAGTCATATATATGGTACATTCAATTTAAGCATTATTCTTAAATTTTTTTTGACAAAGTTTAAACTAACTACTCATTAGTGACCATATCAATTAACCTAACATAGTTTAATCACAAGTGGTGAATCACCTTAATTACCTTAATTTTCATTATTTATTTCTCATAATTGTAACTTACTAAGCTAAATGCAATAGGATTGGTTTACTTAAAGGTTGCTTCCTATTCAACTAGTAGTTAAATTAAACTTCATCCCCCTCCTTACACACTTAAATAAATGAATATAAAGCACAGAAAATAAGTAACTAGTATGTAAAAAAGGAGAAAGGTAAAGAAAATAAAAAAATAAAATAACTTTTCTAATCTAAGTTGTCGATGTTGCTTTACTATAAATTTAAGAGATATATCAAAATGTAATTACTTCAAAAAAAAGTCACAATACAGAGAAAACATATAAAATGAAAAATACATAAGAAATAAAATAAACAATCACTCAAACTAAAGTTGAAATGTTTAATAATTAAGGACATTATAAATCAAAAAGTATTATTGTGAATAAAAATAAATCATTGAGTTATGATAAATGTAAATTGCATCGTGTTTTAGGGCATAGTTTCATATGTTTTTAACTATTTATTCAATCATTTAGTATGAGTTTAGGTTAGAATTATGTTAGTTTGTTAATTATTTGTGTTGAAAGGGTTTTAAGAGTTAGTACAAGTTTTTGAGCTTAAATATTATTTTTAGGTACCTTGATGTATTTGCTAGTGTTTTAGAGTCAATATTGAAGAACGGAGGATTGTCAGAGGACATTCGAGCCTAAACAATGGCCCACCATTGTGGCCTATCATGCCACGATCGTGAAAAAAGCTCTAAGAATGGTCCACGATCATGAACTACATGTCACAATCATGACAAAAGGCTCAAATGTGGAAGCCACGATCGTGGCCTGTGTTCAGCAGACGCACAGATGCTTATAAACTTCACGTTTCAAGGGATGTTTTAGACCTTTCGGACCCTGAAAAAGCCCCAAGGTTACCTAAAACATAAGAGACTATTTAAAGAATAACAGGAGAAGAAAAAAGTAGAGCTTTTGCATATAGCTACCTTTGGAAACCCTAAGAGAGAAAGAGGAAGAGAAAGAGAGGAGCAAGAGGAAGAGGAAGAAAGAGAAAGAAGAAGCAGTCTCAATGTACTTCCTAGATCAGGAGGTTTCCCGATTCTGCTACCTTCCGAGATCATCCATTCTAAGTTTCTATTTCACTTTCGTTTCAATTTTATTCATGTATAATGTTGGAATGGATTGCATGATGGTAGATGGTAGAATATTGATGATGTTCTAACTCTTTTTTGGGATTTTATTTTGATTTAATGATAATTTAGTTGATTGTGTTTATTAAATGAATGTCGTGATTTGATTGTGTTCTTGCATAATTCAGTAATAAAATAAGAGTGTGAACTAAATAAAAATGATTAAATCAGATTAATGATGAAGTGAATCACACATTAGTATACGATATACAAAGTACACAAGAAGGGGAGGTTGAATTGTGTATTCAATTTTTTTAACACAATCCCCTTTTTAAAAATTCGCTTTCTCAAAATGATTGACAAACAATATTAAAAAGTATTTATGTCAGTAATAGAAATAGGAGTTAAGAGTTAAGAGAGAATCAACACAACAATTTTATACTAGTTCATCCCAAATCGTGGGCTACGTCCAGTCCTCAAAATCCCTTATGAGATCTCACTATACTTCACAACAGTACAAGTATTTTTTTCACCGAGCCTCTTCAAGTCTCGTACAACAAGTATTCTTTTTCTCACTTAGCCTTTTCAAGCTCTCAGCTTCTCCTCTTTCTTACAGAAAGATATTGCGAGCTTTGTTACAAAAAATATAGCTCTCGTGTTTTCGCACAAATACAATGTTTAGCTTTTGAATATCACTAAGAAGAAAAATCACAAGCCTTTTTAGTCTTCGACTTCAACTCATATTTATAGTCTTCGTATTCAACTGCTTCTTGATAACTACTTCTTTCTTCTTGATTCTTGATCTTTAAAGAAACAGTTAATCAGTTGAGTTCTGTAACTAACTCAAAATAATTTGATTCTACGTCTACGACTCCTTCGTCTCATTTTTGCTTCGCTTTTGTCTCATTTTGCTTCGCTTCCGTCTCATTTTTCTTCTGTCTCATTTTGCTTCGCTTCTGTCTCATTTTGCTTCGCTTTCATCTTATTTTGCTTCCGTCTCATTTTGCTTCTGCTTCTATCTCACTTTGCTTCCGTCTCATTTTACTTCCGCCTCATATTGCTTTCGCTTTATCATTATTTGATTTTCATCAAAATTAATCGTAAAGTTATTTTGATTTAACAATCTCCCCCTTTTTGATGATAATAAATAATCATAAAATTTTATCTCCCATCTTCGGTTGTGTTCTCCTTTTCTTTTCTTCTTCTCCCCTATCTTTGTCATTTCATCTTCGTCTTCTTTTTCTTTCTCCTCCTATTTGTTATTTATAAAAAAGAATCATGATTGCAGATGCTTCATAACTTCAGAAAACATTTTCTCATCTCAATGCGAAGTGACTTGTTATCTTGGCAAATATCTGCTACTTCTTTATGCAAGTCACCCATAGAAGCACACAGATAATCAATTTTTTCTTTAATATCTTCATTTGGCTTCTGTTGTACGACTTCAACACGAACAGTCGTAGTATATGCATCTGTAGATGTAACATCTGGTTCAATTATTGTAATGGAAGGAGGTAGAACAGATAGGTTAAGTTTTGGAAGATCAAGATCATCAGGGCCAATTAGACGTAGAACTTGTCTTCCCAATAGGTGTGGAACATCACCAAATGAAGACACAGTTGATAACGGTCTAATGTGCATAATGA